>PVIU01008280.1:0-84632 GCA_004026605.1 Ondatra zibethicus
AGATGGAGAACCCACAAACAATGACACCAGGACCTATCTCTTCTGCATGTATTAACTTTTTGAGAACCGAGTCTTTTTGAATGCACTCCTTCCTAGGCCAGGAGGGATGGGGGTGGGCCTTGGACTTCCAACAGGGCAGGGCACCATGCCCTCTTTCAAGGAAGAAGGGGGAGGGAGGAGGGGTGGGGGGTAGTGGGAGCGGACCAGGAGAAGGGGAAGAAAGGAAAAAAAATTTTTTTTATTATCTTTAATTATGTTCTTGAATGGAAAAAATAAAACAAAACAATGTATGGAAAAAAAAAAACAAAAAAAAAAAGAAATGGATTGCTTAGTCAAACAAATGTTATGTCTAAAAGCACTTCATTGTAATAATATTTGATTTGTATTTTAATAAATAAGGCTTTCTCAAAGATCAGAATGCAAAGTTAAACCACTAGAGGTCAGGGAGTGGAGGTACACACCTTTAATCCCAGGATTCAGGAGACAGAAGCAGGCAAATCTCTATGATTTCAAGGCTACCCTGGGCTACACAAGGTCAATTCAGAAATAGATCCATGTGGTAGTGGCTCACACTTTTAATCTAAGTGACTAGGGTGGTGAAGACAGGAGCAATATGACTGGGCAGAAAGAAGAATACGGAGGGGAAGAGACAAGAACTCACTGGGGTGTGGAGTCTGAGGTTTGATGAAGATAGTGCAGTCTAGGCAGTGTGAGGATCACTCCTTCAGTCTGAGCATTGGTAGAGGTATAATGACTCTCTAGTGGCTTACAGTTTTGCTTCTCTGATCTTCAGCTTTAACTCCTTATCTATCTACGATTTTATTATTTGTGCTACATCTGGTACCCAACATTTTGGGTACAAATTCATAAAAACAGCCATTTACCTGTGGCTTTACAGTCACTGGCATAGGACAGAGCTATATGTGGCTGGAGTCACTGCCCTATCAGCTAGGTTTTTCTTTCTTCTCTTCTGTTGGGTGCTCTCAGAACCCCCTTTTTGGGCTTCTGACAAAATATGTAGACTTGAAATCCAGTCAAGTTTTACTGTTCTACACAGCAACAATAAGCCTCACATCATCATCATTGTCGGTAGATTTGGTAAGACAATTGGGAATCCTTGAAGGGAGGAATTAATGATAAGAGAGAGTTTTCCCCCCACATTAAAAAAATGGGAAGCACCATTATAATGGAGGGATTTGGGTCTCTGTATGATAATAAACTGGACAGTTTGAAAATGGAATGATTAAATGAGAAGATAACTAATTTAGATGGGATTTATGTAATGTCAATTGTAAACTATAGCTTTATCATTTTTGTCTTATCACTAAAGAATTGGTTAATCTGAGTGCTAAGATACAAGTATTAGAAAAACTTAACAAAACAGATCATAGAGGTATTTAAATATAGACAGAGGAATTAAATGTAGAACAAATTTCAGTGTTGCATTATAAGAATACAGAGGAACAGTAAGGTTTTCAAACAACCAATCTTAATATATCCAGTAACCTTACAGGAATTGCCACATGATAGAGGCTCTGTACGAACTGAATGGACTCCTGTGCCAGTGTTAGGTTTAAAGATATTCAAAGAAGCAATGGTCTCTGATGTCATACTCTGAAGCAAATGTTTGACTAGTGGTCAGTTTGTAATAGAATTATCCCTAAAGACTGGATAGACTTGGTTAATGCTGTTTTATAACCTGATCCATAATTACGATGGAGTCCCTGGTTCAGAGAAGGGTCTAAGACTACTGAACAATGGAATAAAGCTAGAGATATGGAAATCTCCCAAGACTGACTTCTTGGAGAAGAAGATTATGCTACTATAGAAAGGCAATTCCTATATGATGATCACATCCTAGTTATATGCCATGTAGCTTTGAATGCTTGGAAAATAATTGAAGAAGTAGGAAAGAAGATTGAGTCACTAACTAAAATCATGCAGGACCCCAAAGAAACCTTCACAGATTTCTTACAAAGATTGACATCAAAAGTAAATGGAATGATACCGAATCCAAAAGCTAGACAAATAATAATTGAATCTCTGACTTTTGAAAATGATAATTCTCAATGAAAAAGAATAATTAGGCTATTGAAAGCAAGATCAGCACCTTTGGGGGAATGGATGTGATATAAACTAATATTGAATCTCATGACCAAGATGATACTTGGATAGGAGAGGTGATTTCTAGAGGTTTGAAGAAAAAAATGAAGTGTCAAGTGTTTCAATTGTGGCAAATAAGGTCATCTTAAAAGGGATTGTAAATAGTTTTCCTAGAAACAATGTTCTTTTCTATGAATAATCCATTCAGAATGCCCCTCTCTTCTGAATTATGCAGAAGGTGTGGCAAAGGCAGGCATTGAACTAATGAATGCAGATCAGCAAGGGATATTCAAGGTAATCCTTTGCTATGGGGAAACTCCTTGAGGGGCCTCTTGCAGGTCCTTTGCCAATGATTTCCTGTCTTCATAAACAAAACTCCTTCCCAGAGCAACTAAAGAAGCTAATGCTTATTATAAGAAACCATACTGCTCTGGAAAATAGAAAAGCTTTAGAAGAGAAAATAAAAAATTCAAGAGAAATCATAAAGTGACTATTTTGCCAAACTTCTATAAATGAACAAAGACTAAAATTAAAATTATGAATAAATGATGTTGTCATTAAAGGTCTGGTAGACATGGGTGTAGATGTAACAATAATTTTATCAGAATCTTGGAATCCAGATTGGCTTCTTCATTACATAAATGTTCAGTTTTTAGGGATAGGAGCTTTATCTCAGGTAAAGCGGAGCACAAGATGGGTTGAATGTATAGGGCCGGAAGGACAGAGAGGAATATTAAAACCATATGTAACTAACCTAGCTTGTAGGAATGTGATTTGTTACAGCAAAGGAATACTCAGATTAACATTCCCCCGAATCTTAGAAACAACCTAAACATTAGCATATGTTTCAGGGAAAAATATTACAAGATATTATAAAGAACAGTCACTAACCATTCAGGTTATACAAGGACAGGGGGCAGCAGCTGCTGATATTTCAAAGGCACCAACAGCTGTGCCTTTAAAATGATTGCAGAGAAACCTATATGGCCTAAACAATTAACAAGAGAGAAATTGCAGGTTTTAGAACAGTTAGTGCAGAGCAACTAGATGCTCAGCATATTGAAGAATCAATCAGCCCCTAGAATAATCACACTCCTGTATTTGATGTTAAAAAGCAATCTGGAAGATGGAGAATGGTAACAGATCTAAGTGCTGTTAATAAGGCTACTTATAATAATTCTCAGCCTGCTAAGAGATATCAATGGAAGGTTCTCACACAGGGAATGTTAAATAGCTCCTTTCTTTGCCAATATTTTGTATGGTATCTGTTGGAAATGATATGTAAGCAATTTCCTGAACCTATAGTTTACATGAACAACATTTTACTATTGGATTCAAGTGTAGATACTTTAGAAAGAATGTTTGAAGGAGTAAAGAAAGTTTTGCCTTGTTGGAAATTACAAATTGCTCCTGAAAAATACAAAGAGGAGATTCTATTAATTATGTAGGCCATAAAATAGGTTTACAAAATATTAGACCCTAAAAGGTGCAAATTAGGAGAGACTGATTGTAGATTCTTAATGACTTCCTAAGATTTGTAGGAGACATTCCTCTATATCTATATCCCAACTATTGGGATAAAACCTGATCTACAGATTAATTTAAACAAAACCTGAGTTGGTGACAAAAACTTAAATAATCCCAGGAAATTATCACCTGAAGCTGAGAGAGAATTGACTTTGATTGAAGAGAAATTACAGAAGGCACATGTGGATTGTGTAGATCAAAATCTTAACTGCATTCTGGTCGTATTACCTTCCAAACATTCCCCTACAGGAATTTTAATGCAGAGAGAAAATTATCTTAGAATGGATCTTTTAATTGCACAAACCAAGTACAAAAGTAAAAATTTATGTGGAAAAGGCCTCTGAGTTAATTCTAAAAGGAAAATTGAGACTTTGTCAATTAGCAGGAATAGACCCAGAAGAAATTATATTTCCTTCTAATAATGATGAAATTGACAAATTATGGGAAGAAAGTGAAGCCTGGCAAAGGGCTTGTAGTAATTTTTTTTTTGGGTAAGATTAACAATTATCCCAAAAGCAAAAGAATTCAACTTATGAAGAGAACTAATTCAATCCTTCCTCATGTTAAATGAAACACACCAATAACTGGAGCCCCTACATTCTATGCTGATGCAAATAAATCAGGAAAGGCAGGTTACAAATCAGAAAATTTAAGTAAAGTGGATCAAAGTCCTTACGATTCTGTCCAAAAGGCAGAATTATATGCTATTTTCATGGTACTAAGTGATTTTAAGGAACCTCTCAACATAGTTACTAATCTGCAGTATGCACAAAGAGTTGTTTGCATATTGAAACCATGAAATTTATACCAGATGATACAGAATTGACTTTATTATTTATTCAGGAACAAGATACAATCAGGAATAGGAATCATCCCATATGCAAAACACACATCCAATCCTATATGGGTCTGCCAGGTCCTCTAGCACAAGGTCATGGGGAAATCAGTTAATTATTGATTGGAGATGGGCTGAAGACCTCAGAATTTCATTAAAACATCATGCCAATAGCAAATGTTTAAAAATATCGTTTCCATCATATGACACAAGCCAAGGAGATTGTATGGAAATGTCCCACTAGTTTTTTATACAACCAAATACCACTACCTGCAGAAAGAAACACAAATGGTACTGAAAGAAATGAAATCTGGCAGATGGATGTGTTCCATTTCATAGAATTTGGAAAACTAAAGTATGGACACCACACCATTGATACCTATTCAGGTTTTCAGTAGGCAACTGCTTTGAGTTCAGAAAAGCCTGATTCTGTAATCACACAATTGCTAGAAGTTATGGCCATCAGGATATACATGTACAAATAAAGACAGACACTGCTCCAGCATATGTCCCTTTCAAATGAAACAGTTTATTGCTTATTATAATATAAAGCATTTTATAGATATACTACACAATTTTACAGGATAGGTGGTTATAGAAAGATTAGATCAAACTCTGAAGGATATGTTAAATAAACAGAAAGAGATGATAAAGACCCCCCAAAATAGATTGCATAATGCACTGTTAACTTTGAATTTTCTACATGCTAACGAGAAAAACCAACAGAGAGACACTGGATAGTAGAAAAAAACTAGAGAATTAAATCAATTGATATACTGTGAAGAAGTAATGACCTCAGAAAGGAAACTAGTACATGTATTATGTTGGGGAAGGGGTTTTGTTCTTGTTTCCACAGGAGAAGAAAACCTATGATGCGATAAAAAATAACAAAAATTCAGTGTGAACAAGACACACCCCTTAATTAGAAGAGATGATAGTTCATCAAGCAGCATGGCTGTTTAAACTAACCTATACAACTAAAAATGCTTTTTATTTTGTCAGATATTCAGATATAACTTGCTAAAAGGGAATCTCCTCAAAATTAGGGTTGGGGAAGGGTTCTGTTTCTTTCTTTTCAGGAGAATAAAGGCATGCAGCTAAGGAATCTGAAGACTTCTGGACAAATGAAACATCTGAAAAAAAATACAAATCATCCAGAAGAAATGCCTCAAGAAAAAGAATAAATTGACCTATTAGTATATCACATTTTAGTAGGATAAATAAATCTTTCTAAATGTTGTTTCTGCTATTCTCTACAGATGTATAATGCAAATGCTCTTTTTTTTTTCTTTTGTCCCAGTCCAGTTAAAGATTAAAGCTTACTTTGGAGTTGGAGTGTGGTTCTTTCCTTCTCTAACTCAAGCATGCTTATTAAAGTAAAATCCAAAATCTCTGTCTCATGTCAGAAGAGCCACCTGATATGGGGACAGTAGAAAAACAAATATTTAAGGACTATTTTATTACCACTCATCTCATAATCCTTTAGTTTTCTATTGACTCTTTAACAACTTTTCTTAAGGTATAAATTTTATAAGATGAATATATATGTATGTATGTATTTAAAACTTTTTGTAATGATATTAATGGTCACATAGAGTACTAACGATTCTAGAAAAGGTTTTGGCTCTTTCCCATCTTGCAAGATGGTGGGCGAAAAAGCCGAGAAGCCCGATACAAAGGAGAAGAAAACTGCAGCCAAGAAGGCTGGCGGTGATGCCCCTGTTGCTGGTGTAGTCATAAAGGATGACCCTAAGCCTAAAAAGCCCAAGAAGGGTTAGCCCCATTGCAGCTGAAATCCAGTCCTTGTTAGAGGAATCGGCAGGTACTCCCAATCTGCTATGTATTCCAGAAAGACCATGTACAAAAGGAAATACTCAGCTGTGAAAACCAAGGCTGAAAAAAAGAAGAAAAAGGAGAAGGTCCTTGCTACTGTCACAAAACCAGTTGGTGGTGACAAGAATGGTGGTACCCAGGTGGTGAAGCTTCGAAAAATGTCCAGGTATTATCCTACCGAAGACGTGCCCCGAAAGCTGCTGAGCCATGGCAAAAAGCCCTTCAGTCAGCACGTGAGACGCCTGCGTGCCAGCATCACTCCTGGGACAGTCCTCATCATCCTCGCCGGGCGCCACAGGGGCAAGAGAGTGGTTTTCCTGAAGCAACTGGGCAGTGGTTTATTGCTTGTAACAGGACCTCTTGCCCTCAACAGAGTTCCTCTGAGAAAAACACATCAGATGTTTGTCATTGCCACCTCTACAAAATTTGATATCAGGACAGTTAAAATCCCCGAACGCCTGACTGATGCTTACTTCAAGAAAAAGCAGCTGCACAATCCCAGGCACCAGGAGGGCGAGAACTTTGACACACAGAAGGAGAAATATGAGATTACAGAGCAGCGCAAGGCTGATCAGAAAACCGTGGACTCACAGATAAGCTGTTCCTCAGCTGCAGGGCTATCTATGCTCTCAGTTCTCTATGACGAACGGGATCTATCATCACAAACTTCTTTTCTAAATTGCTAACAACCTAATTAAACAGCTTCATGTGTTTAAAAAAAAATTTCAGAGCCACCATGCTGGCAGACACCAAAGAACCTGTAAATGTATCTATCAGCTGCCCTTAATACTGACCTCTGATGGGACTTTTAAACTTAGAAAGCATGGTCTGTGCCCAAGCAGAACAGGGAATGAGGAACGGGCACCCGCTTGTCCCTAGTACAACAGTAAAGTTGAGAGAGGGAGGGAATGGTCCCTCTTCACCCCACCACGCAGTCCAGCTTTAGGTAGGAGCTGACAGGCAGACTGGAAAAAAGCTAGACTCAGAGCACTACAGTTTCAGGACAGTTAAAGGTCTGTAAAAATAAATAAGTAGGTTAAATATGCTTCCTTTTTTTCCATTTAACAATTTTGCTTCTTTATCAAAAATCTGCTGTTCATAGGTGTGTGGATTGTTATCAGTTTCTTTGGTCCTCATATCTCTTTCGTGCCAATAGCAAGCTGTTTTCAGTTTTGTGCACTTCCACATGTTAATATGCCACTGTCATTAGTTGAATATGCTTTGTTTTTTTTCCATTTTCCTACCAGCTAGGCAGACTTGCAACTTAAAAGGAAGACAGCTTACAAACTTTTAATTAGATATACAATGGCTAAAGTATTAATTATAATATTATTATGGGAGACTTTTAGCCACTGAGTAAAATTCTTAAAGGGAGCAATGAGTCAAATTCCAGTAGACAACTTATAGAAGCTGCCAAACAGATACTTAAGCAGGTAGAGTATATATCAGCAAGTAGAGTATATAATCAGCAAGTACATCATATTAATTTTGACTCAGCCTTAGCAAGCATGTATACTAAATACAAAATTTAATCCTACAGCAGTTTAATGGGAAAACGGTCCACTTTTTATGGCTGCACCTTCCCATTTTGCCAGTTAGGATATTAAACTCTTAATTTAAAGCAATAACTTATTTAGCTCAGAAGAGCAGGATGGAATCTAGGAGATGTTTTAGCAGAGAACTGACTATGACCAATGTTTCTTATACTAAGCAGTAGATTAACTGATAATTTTAAAATAGTGATTCTTGGACAATTATGTTTGTTCAATTTAAAGGCCAGAGTCATAATTTTCCCCAGCTTATCATTGCTGCTATTTGCACAAATATATTTTGCTAATGTTCTAGGTAAAGATCCCTTAAAGGATGTTATGCTAAATTTTACAAATGGCTCTTCCAATGGAAGAACTGCATATATGGTTAAAAAATGAAAAGGAACTGTGGAGTGTGCCATAGCTCCTTGAAAACAACTTAAAAGGATAAAAGCTACAGACAAATCTGGCCTGGTGATACCAGGATGACCTTTGTTAAGGCAA
Organism: Ondatra zibethicus; assembly: GCA_004026605.1. Lineage (NCBI taxonomy): Eukaryota > Metazoa > Chordata > Mammalia > Rodentia > Cricetidae > Ondatra > Ondatra zibethicus. The sequence continues at coordinate 8,332 of PVIU01008280.1, forward strand.
AGGTGAAAAAGCCCCTGCAATGATTAGAAAAAAAACCCAGCCCTATATTAATTTGGGGTCGAGGATGTGTTTGTGCTTTTTTCACAGGAAGAAAATAAAGCTGAATGAGATGATTGCATCTACAGAAAAGGACTGGCAGTCCTGTTGACATCGTAGCTGCTAACGCCCGCCTGCAGAAGTCAGCATGAAAGGAGGTGGAGAGCAGTTTATGGTCTAGCCTTCCCTGCCACGGCAGAGAGGAGTGCCTTATCTGCAGGACTTGCTGGGCCACTCTGCACAGCAGAAAACCATGCTGCACTGAGGGACAGACGCTGACCTGGGACACACACAGTCACAGAGGCCCTGCTGTACTGACTGTGAAGGCTACAACTTGCTTGCAGTATGAATCCTGTTTGCTTTGGAGCTGAATTAGAAATGTAGACTGAACAAACATTTGACTGTTTTAATCTTTAGAACACAGAACTCATTTTGATTAAAATATTGTACCTGAGAACTAAGACTTAAACTTTCCCTTCAGGAAAAGAAAGAGTCAAAATAAGGAATGACTGAAGCCCTGTTCACTTAAGTGGGGGGCAGCCTGATGGTTTAACAGCTGCTCAGAAACTGAAACTGGTATTTGATAACAGTAATGCCATTGGACTCTTACCCATCAGAAAAAACTTTTTTTGTCTGTTGATTAATATGGATTTAAGAAAATTGTGATATGGCAATTGTGCATTTAAAGTTAATTTCCATTCTAGAATTATGGTATTTACCTGATAATGTTGAAACTGCTTATAAGATGTTGACAAAAGTTTGACACACCCTGTAAATGTTTGGATTTAATGCCTGTGCTAAGAGTTCTAGATTTTGATACAGTATAAAATTATTAAGAGCTGCTCTAGACCAGCTGAAGAAACATTTTCAACTCGGGTGACCCTCCTCTCATTTAAATAGGAGACTATAGTCTTTAGTAGCATGATTATTCATAAAACATCATGATCGCTCCTGACTAGAAACTATGGCACCAAGACACAGAGCCCAAAAGTTTCTCTCCCTTAATCTCGTTTGTTAACAGAGGTCAGCAGTCAGAGATGGGTTTGAAGCTTCTTCTTCCAAGATGCCTAAGACAGGAACTCACATGTTTAGAATGCCTATTTCAATGACAGGTTAGTCTTGGTAAGTTAAGGAGTCTTTGCCCAAGATGTATATAATCATCTGTCCTGTTGTAGAAGCACAGGTTTTTATCCAAGTTAATAAGAGAGAGTGGATTGTAGGGGATGGATTATACAAGCCCATATTTCTACATTGTATGTCAGTCAAAATTCTGAGTGGCTTGGCAAGGCACAGTTTTCACTTTCCACACAGAAGGTGTTTATTTAACCTTTGATAGTGAGGCAGCCTGATGCCATCCAAAGGAAGTCAGGATATGCTAGTGTTGTTCTGAACTTCTATTGTAATTTAGGAGGTCGCCTGGGGAAGAGGTGATTTTTAGTCTACATGGCAGAGCACACATAGGTGTGACGTGTGGACGTGACCAAAGTCATTCTCCCAGGTACCTAGGAAAGAGAATGCTAATGAACTTCCCCGTCAGTTTACTATTTGGTATAAAAGCTGTTTGGATAATAAATCCAAGTGATTTTCAGGATGTGAATCAGGACTTCACGAAGGCTCACTGAAAGCTCCCTCCCAATAAAGTCAAATGAGTTGTGTTTTTCATTCCCACACCTCCACTCTGGTACAAGAAATAATTTATGTCAGGGCTGGACCCTGACAGATGTCTACATTTCCAAGAAGCGAGGTATGTGGTTTTTGGTCTTTTATTGGGTTATGGTATTTGTCGTTGTTTAGGCTGGATTGGTTACAAGTCATTATTGTTAATGGTCATGAAAATAAGCTAAACAAAGAAAGTTAGATTCAAGGCTCTTGTTTTGAATGAAAAATGTGGATAGAGATATGATTGGATAAAAGGGTAGATTACTAAGTCTACTCCGGAAAAAATATATAGAATTATAAGATAATAGGGCACATTATTGAATCTACTCTGAGGAGAAAAAAGGGAATATATAGATATGATAAGATAAAACAGTAGATTATTAAATCTACTTTTAAACAGCAACTACTAGTTTTAAATGTTTTATATTGGATTGGACTTTTGCATATTGTATACAAATTTTGTATATTGATACAAATTTGAGATTAATTTTGTTTGAACATACTATACATAATTTATATTCTTGTTCAACTCATTTAACAATGTAATGCAAATTTCTAGTCCTTGAGAATTATTACCAACTGTTTAGGATACTAAGGTATTGCAGGATAGTAGTTAATCACCTATTATAATAAAACTTGTCATCACTTTAGGTATGTGCCAAACAAGATATATTTTAGATAGGCAGATCATCTTAAAATACTTCAGAGATTTACACAATATAGCACTTAAGATGTTTTAATAATATAGGCTCTATTTTTACAACAATGAGACATGTCTGCTCCTGGCAACACCAATCTACTTCAGAGAAGATAATGGCATCGAAAAAACGTCACATGGAGTGTATTTTCTTTGTGGCAAAATTAAGCCACTAGGCAAGAAAATGCGCTTGCCTACTGCTGACAGTATGTTGTCCTAACCAAATAAGCAGGACACACATGAAAAAGTGACTATCAAACTTTGTCAAGACAAGGAAGGACAGCCCTTCAGAATGTCTTGCTTCAAAGAAAAGTCTGTTGGACATGATAAACCTGTATGCTAAATATGGATGCCCCAGCATTCTGAGAGGAACCTTGGGTGACTGTCTAGGCAGTCAGGTGTTTTTGTCATTTCTCACATTTTTTGGAAGTTGCTTGATCACACTTTCTGCTTACTCAGTTAATATTATTTCCTTCTTGAGTTTCTGAGGGAGTTGAAGATTAGGTAGTTATAGTTACTGATTTTCTTGTTTAACAGACACAGAAAAGAAACTCACTCAAGTGGTATAAAATCTATAAAATTGAGAGATATCAAAAGATAGTTTTGGGTAGTAATGTATGTCATGATAGAAAGTAAATTAGGTACAAGACTTTGTACTCACCAAGATAGGATAGATAATTCAAATGGACTAGACATTGTTAATATACTTATTGTCTGTATATATTATATGTAGTTATTTTAATTGTATATAGTTTTTCTTATATTAATTATAGCCTTCTTTTTATTTTAGACAAAAAGAGAATATTTTGTAGTGATATTTTATTTGTATTTTAATAAATAAAGCTTGCCTGAAGATTGGAGTACAAAGCTAAGCCACTAGAGGCCAGGTAGTAGTGGACACAACTTTAATCACAAGGCAGTCGAATCTCTGTGAGTTCAAGGCTACCCTGAGCTATATAAGATTGTTCCAGAAACAGATCCAGGTGGTGGTGGCTCACAATTTTAACCCCAGTGTTTGTGGGTCATACACATTTATTTCCAGCACTAGGGAGGTGGAGACAGGAGCAATATGACTGGGTGGAGATAGGAATAGGAAGGGGAAGAGACAAGAACTCACTTGAGTGTGGCCATCTGAGGTTTGTTGGAGACACAGTGCAGTCTAGGCAGTCTGAGGATTGCCCCTTTGGTCTGAGCATTGGTAGAGGTAAAAGGTCTCTCTAATGGCTTATGGCTCTGATTCTCTGATCTGCAGCTTTGTCCCATATATCTATCTCTGGGCTTTTATTATTTGTGATACACTTCATACAGAAACCATCCAGGTTATCTGGGACACTACAAAAAACCAAAGCTATTAAAAATAGAATAGAAGAAGATAGGAGAAGAAACCCAGGGCAAAAACACAGAAAATATTTTAGAAGGAAATTTCCTTATTATAAAATGTGGTGCCTATTAAGATAAAAGAACCATACAAAATACCTAATAGGGCCAAAAAAGAAATTCCCTACAACATGTAATAATCAAAAACTAAAAGTGCAGAGCTAAAAAAGGATATTAAAGATGCAAAGGAAAAGTACAAAATAGCATGATAATTAGGTTCAGTAGAATAATATCTGATTTCTCAGTGGAGACTCTGAAAGCTAGAAGGCTATGGATGGATATTCTACAAACTTTGAGAAACTATGGATGACAACTTAGACTACTGTGTAAAGCAAAAACTATCCATTCACAATCAATGGAGAAAGAAAATGGTTAAGTCCAAATTTAAGCAATTTCTATTTACCAACCCATATCTATGGAAGATACTAGGAGAAAAATTTAAGTCTACATAAGTTAACCACACACAAGAAGACACAAGGAACAAGTAATCTCAGACCAATAAATCAATAAAAGGGGGAATATATATTATAACAACAAAATAAGAGTACTCAAATAACACTGCTCATTGATAACTCTATATATCAATGGTCTCAATTACTCCATAAAAAGACACAGACTAAAAGATTGGCTTATAAAACAGGATCCATATTTCTGTTGCACCCAAGAAACACACCTTACCATCAAGGATAGACATTGCTGCATGGCAAAAGGATGGAAAAAGCAAATGGACCCAAGAAGCAAGCAGTGATAGCCATTTTACTATCTGGCAAAATGTACTTCAAATAAAACTAATCAGAAATAATGGGGAAAGACACTACATACTTATCAAAGGAAAACACACCAAGAAGATAGTGAAATTTTAAATTTGTGCACCAAATACAAAGGTACAAACTTTGTAAAGAAACACTGCTATAGCTAAAATCACATATTGATCATCACACTCTGAATGGATGAATTCAGTACCCCTGTCTCGTCAATACATGGGTTAACTAAACCAAACTAACAGAATATTGGAATTAAATAATATTATAATTCAGCCTAGCAGAAATCTACAGGATACTTCACCCAAAATAATATATCTTTTCAGCATTTCATGGAATTTTTTTCTAAAATTAACCACATGCTTAAAGACAATGCAAGTCAACCTATAAAAGAAAATTGAGATAATATCCTGCATCTTTTCTGACCACAAGGGATTAAAGATGACTATCAACAAGAGAAACAACAATAAAATAGTAACACTTTAATCAATGGTCTATGCTATATCCCTTAACTAAAAATAATTTATCTTTTTTTTGATTCCACATCAAACAGCTTCTTGAAGCTCCATCAGTCTTTCTTTTACTGGTTTCTTTCCATGAGAACTTGGGCCATTTCTCTTGTACTAAACCACTTCCTTTGGGCAGAGCAAATGTCCCTCTATAATGATGAGAAGAAATCACGCTGTGAGTATACATATTTTGGTTTCAAACTCACCCTTAAACCAAAGCTTAAATTTTTAATCATTTTTGTAATTTCTAACTTAGTAAGATGACTTTAAAATATCTTTATAAAATAAAATAAGAATTAATATATTATATTTTATTATTATTTAATATTATATATTATTTGAGCTGGGCAGTAGTGGAGCACGCCTTTAATCCCAGCACTCGGGAGGTAGAGGCAGGCAGATCTCTGTGAGTTCAAGACCAGCCTGGTCTACAAGAGCTAGTTCCAGGACAGGCTCCAAAGCCACAGAGAAACCCTGTCTCAAAAAACCAAATAAATAAATAAATAAATAAAATATATTATTTGAATATATGAAGGAATTATCAAAAATGACCTTTTTAGCTGCTACCAAATAAAAAGGTTTAGTATGCCCTCAAAAAATAAATTGAACAGCCAATGAATATGATGAAATTAATTCATACATGGTTGGTGCTATGGGACAGGCAAGCACTTTGATTTTGTGATTTAACCCCAAAAGAGTAATCCATAATATTACCATGTTTGATGAGAATATATGATGAAAGCTAAGTAAATGAAAGGAAAATTAAAAGGTTGTGAAGTCAATGTGAAGAACTGCCATATTATACATTTACTGTCAAAGGTAGGACCTTTGACTTTCAGAATATTTTCAAAAAATTCTCTCCTGAAATGTGCGATATATTCCCAGCCATTCCAGTTATTAACATTTCAGTAAGAATCTGTTATTTAGAAAGCACCCATTTTGAAAGATGTTAGAACATATAATGGGCAGAAACATTTGATTGTAAAATAGGCATGGGAAATCCTGAAGGCCTGATAAGTCTTACAACATATCATTTTAGTCTTGGTTTGTTCTGGTTTTCAAATTTATTTGGCATTTCTTTCACAGAACATTAGGTGTTCTTTGAAAACATTTAATGGGAAGATTTTATCTTTATCTTTATTGCAGAATTTCTCAGTCTTTATTGTAGGAAGCAGACTATAAGTAGCCTAGGGAAACTTGACATGAATGATTTTAAACTTCATTGAGCAAGGGATATTTTTTTCCTTGGAAAATATGTTAGCATCTTTTACCAAATAAATTTGTATAGAACACTGCTTGAGGAATGGTATCCAAGCAAACAAATAGGAAGAGGGTGATCTGGATTTAAAATGAAGCATATACTACATTCAGAAGCTAAATTCAGGATTTCTGAATTTTCTACACCCTTTTACTATCTATACCATGACTCATTTGTTTAGATCATTCAGCATTTGTTTTGAATTTACCTTTGTTCTTGTGAGGAATCGAAAAACAAAACGAAAACAAACAAAATTAAGTTGTTCATTCTTGCTGCAATTTTTTTCATTTTTCTTTCTTTGAAAATAATTCTTTTCATTCAATATATTCTAATTGTGGTTTCTTCTCTTCCAACTCCTCTGAGACCCTCACCTCTCCTCACACCAGAATCTACATTATCTTTTCTTTCCTTTGAAAAAAATTCATCTAAAGAATAATCATAAGACAAGACAAAGCAAGATCAAACAAACCTGATTATTCAAACAAACAATCAGAAGAAAAAGAGCCAAAGAAAAACCATAAAATCAGGAGAAATATGTATAGACACAGAGACAAATGTGTTCACACACACACAGCAATCCCACAAATTCACAAAACTGGAAGTCTTAATATATATACAGAGCACCTGTAGGGTTAAAAAATGAGACAAAGAACTTTGAAAGACACCATTGGGTTTGTTTTGTGTGTTAGCTGTGTGTGGGGCCTAGGTCCCTGGCCTACTCAGTCTCAGGTGCTTGGTCACCTGAGCAGTGCTGAGGACGGGTTCTGTCTCATGGAGTGGGCTTTAAATGCAACCAGATATTGCATGGTTACCTCCACAAGCTTTTTTGTGACACTATTGCGCTAATGTATCTTGCAGCCAGGTCTTCATTGTAGATGAAAGAGTTTGTAGCTGGGCTGATGTTTACCTTCCTCTGGTAGCATGCAGAGTACCTTCCAGTATCATGAAAACTATTGAGTATGGGGTTCTAGGTAGTCACCAGCTTAACTTGTCACCACAGGTCACTTGAAGGAGGACACTGCACTACCTGTTATCATAATCATGTAGCATGATGCCCTAAAGACTTCCTAAGATGACCAGGTTAGAAGGAGCACTTTAGTCTCCCTACAGTAAATTGATTCTATTAGAGTTTCTAATTAGATTACTAATCATATGAGTGTAAATGGGAGATTCTCTTTTCCACTTCTTTCTTCCCAAAGAGGATTGCATTTTTGAAGCATTTGTTTGAACTTTAGGTTGGAATTTATTTCTTGTAAAGCAAAAGTTAAGATTAAATGATATGATTTAGACAGAATCACGAGGAAACAATGATAAAATGTAGTTTGTGACTCTGCCCTGTGAAATGTATATAATTTGGGTTTATGGGTGGAGCTACAGCCCCCTGCATTCCCTCTGGTTCCTTTCCCTCAGGCCCTCTAGTTTCAGATGGAACTAAAAACCTTCCCCTGTTTAGTTCACACATTCCCTATGCTCACTTCTATTCTCTTTCCTGCTCAGATAGGATTGAAGTTTGGGTGTTTATCTGAGCGAACATAGGACATCTATTTTTCTCTCTCTGAGATGTTTAACTTAACATAAACATTTCAGCTCTCTGAATGTTGCTAAAAAGGACTGCATTTCTTTCTTTTTTTTTTTTCTGAGAGCAGTATTTCACTCAGTACAGATATCAGCTTTTGTTCACTGATTTGTTTGTTGATTGGACTCTCTTCCTTGCCTACTGTGAACAAGGCTGCGGTGAATTAGCCCATACACATGTCTTCATCATCAGCTCAAATCTTCTTTTATGGTCTGCTCTTAAAACTATTTTCCTCAAGTGTGGAGATGATCACATGGTTCTTCTTTTCAATCATTTAGATATTCAGTAATAGTAGTTTTCTGATTAAAAGCATCCTCACATTTACAGAATAAGTGTGATCATAAGTTTTTGAATTTCACTTTGCTAATGCTTATGTATTCATGTCTGTAAATAAGATTGTTCAATAAATATTGCTCCCTGGATTATCCTTCTCTAGAGTTTTTAGTAATCAGTTATTTTTATTCAGGACATCACATGGAATGGAATCAATTGCATATAGAAGCATTATATTTACAATTTCAGAGACTGTCCTTAAAATAAAAGAGTGACTGTAATTCATAATTTGGGTGATTGAGAAAGAGCAAAAGGAAGAAGAATTAAAAGTTAGAAGACCTAGGTCTGTTTTCACTCTGACCCTTTTTATCTATGTGCCCTTGCAAAAAAAATTAGAAATGTTTGTTGCATTTGAAAAAATACTGTTTTGCTTATGGATAGGGTCCACTAATGAGGGAATACATACCATAATCGTCTCTTTGGGTTTGGGTTACCTCACTCAGGATAGCGTTTTCTATTTCCATCCATTTGCATGCAAAATTCAAGATGTCATTGTTTTTTACCACTGAGTAGTATTCTAATGTATATATAATCCACACTTTCTTGATCCATTCTTCCATTGAGGGGCACCTAGGTTGTTTCCAGGTTCTGGCTATTACAAACAATGCTGCTATGAACATAGTTGCACAAATGCTTTTGTAGTATGATTGGGTATCTCTTGGGTATATTCCCAAGAGTGGTATTGCTGGATCCTGAGGTAGGTTGATTCCCAATTTCCTGAGAAACCGCCACACTGATTTCCAAAGTGGTTGCACAAGCTTGCATTCCCACTAGCAATGGACAAGTGTTCCCCTTACTCCACATCCTCTCCAGCATAGGCTATCATTGGTGTTTTTGATTTTAGCCATTCTGAGAGGTGTAAGATGGTATCTCAAAGTTGTTTTGATTTGCATTTTCCTGATCGCTAAGGAAGCTGAACATGATCTTAAGTATCTTTTGGCCATTTGAACTTCTTCTGTTGAGAATTCTCTGTTCAGATCATTACCCCAATTTTTAATTGGGAAATTTAGAGTTTTAATGTCTAGTTTCTTGAGTTCTTTGTATATTTTGGAGATCAGACCTCTGTCTGATGTGGGGTTAGTGAAGATCTTCTCCCATTCAGTAGGATGCCTTTTTGTCTTAATGACAGTGTCCTTTGCTTTACAGAAGCTTCTCAGTTTTAGGAGGTCCCATTTATTCATTGTTGCTCGTATTGTCTGTGCCACTGGGGTTTTACATAGACATTAAGCATATAGCTCACAAGCCTAGAGAAGCCAAATAGCAAGGTGAACCCAAAGAAAAACATATATAGATCCTCCTGGAAACTGGAAGCAAACAAGATCGCTGGGCAAAAGTTGGAAGCATGGGAGTGGGGATAGGGGTGGAGGTAGGGGTAGGGGTAGAGGTGGGCGAAAGGGAAAGGGGGAGGAGAAGGGAGAAGGGAAGCACTGGGGAGAGCTTGGGGGAGTGGGAGGGTGGAGATGGAGGAAGGGTGGATATTGGAGAAGGGAATAAGATATCTTCATGAAGGGAGTCATTTTAGGATTGGCAAGAGACTTTGTTCTAGAGGGGTCCCAGGTGTCCACAGGGATGTTCCCAGCTAGGTACTTGGGCAGCAGAGGAGAGGGTGCCTGAATTAGCTTTGTCCCATAGTCACACTGATGAATATCTTTATCATCACCATAGAAATTTCGTCCGATGGATGGAGATAGAGACAGAGAGCCACATTCACATCAGAGCAATGGACTGAGCTCCCAAGGTCCAGTCGAAGAACAGAAGGTGGGAGAAGATGAGCAAGGAAGTCAGGACCGTGAGGGGCTAGATCACCCACTGAGACAGTGTGTCTGAACTAATGGGAGCTCACCAAATCCAGCTGGACCAGGACTGAAGGAGCACATGATCAAACCGGACTCTCTGAATGTGGCTGCCAATGGGGGCTGACTGAGAAGCCAATGATAATGGAACTGGGACCTGTCTCTTCTGCATGTATTGGCCTTTTGGGAACCTAGTCTATATGGATGCACACCTTCCTAGGCCAGGATGGAGGGGCCTTGGGCTTCCTGCAGGGCAGGGTACCCTGCCCCCTCTTAAGGAAGCAGGAGGAGGGAGGAGGGGTAGTGGGAGAGCAGGAGGGGACTGGGAGAAGGGGAGCAAGTGTAAATTTTGAATGAAAAATAAAAGAATATGAAAAAAAAGAAAAAATACTGTTTTAATTTAGAAGCTGTAGTAACAAAGAAGAGATGAAAACAGAGTGTATACGAGAATTTTGCTTTGGAATAGTTTAAGCAGGAACATGAGCTTGAATTAAGACAGAAATGATCTTAGAAAGCGAATAGATCTTTGACTACAGTCAATCTTTCTAACCAATCTGCTCCTTAATTCTGATGGAACTCAGATACCCAAATGGTGGTTTTGTCCCTATGCTAATTGTTTGTTTGATGCTGCACATAATTCAATATCGCTGAATATGGCTTTATTCATTCCACATAGATATAATAATATCTTTCTCATTTATGACATGGAAACTGACATTACAAATTATGACAGTAAATTGAGCTATTCTTCATAAATCTAGTGTCGTGCCTGGAAAGCAGCATGCACTCAAATCTTAAAACAGATAAATATTTTAAATGTTTTAAAGTATTATGAAACAATTAATACCCTCCAAGGGTAAGTAGAAAGAAAAGTCCTATGTGGGTTAGTAACAGCAGAGTGGGTTTAGAAAAGCTAAGATGCTGTTTTCTAATAGAAATAATGAACGGCTTGTACTGCCTAGCTGGTTATCAACTTCAGGCAGTGCAGTTGTTACTAGTGGGGCAAAGTAGTTGTCTAGTGTAGCTATCGGTGGGAGCAAGCAACTTTTTTCTTTGAATGAAATCAGTGTAAAGCTGTTTTTCAGTTGCCATGACCTATTGTCCTCTTTAGGTCTTCCTGCCTCTCACAGATGTAATTGGATGGCTATTAACCATTTCGTTTTACATAGTTAATTGTGCTTCTTCTTAGTGTATACTTAAGGTTGTCAGATGCATTTTCCCTTGTCTGTGCTGAATGGAGATAATTCGTAGCCTACCTGAACCTTTTCCACCATCCTGCAACAGCTGCTCATGAGCATAAGCAACACAGATGAGTCCATAGGGGACATCTGGATGCGAGCATCGTCCAAGAGGATAACAATCTGCAAGACCATGACAAAAAATTGGTCCTCTTGCCTGTCTGTTGTCTGGGACTCTGTGTTTACCCTTCATTGTCTTATGGTTTATTGAGTAACTATATCAGCAACCACCTCTAATAGTGTGGTTGTTTTCTTGACTCTTGTCATCTCTTCCTATTTGTTCCATAGCTCTGTACCTCGATGAATAATTGGTTGGATTTAAAGTGGGAAAGAGCTGATTATATTGGAAAAATAAGAGTGTCTAAGGTCTCTCGAAGCCTAGACACTTTACTTTCAAATTACTAGGAAGAGTATCCTTCTAGAATTGATGGATTAATAGTAGAAACAATTGGTTTCTGTTTTTACTTTCCAGCAATTGACTTTCTATTTTCTTCAGAGAAGAAATAAAAGACATGCACACCTGTGATTGCAGGAAAAAACTGAATTCATAAAGCCACAGAAAACTACATATGCCTGAAAAGTTTGAATTCAGAACCCTGCTGCTGTCACAAAGGAGCGAGCAGGATGTGCACCCCTCCTTTATTAATGGATTATATAGCATGCTTTCAGTTGTCACCACTACAGCAACCTGTTCTACAAATGTTTCAACTGAGCATCACAATAAAGAGGACCATCTGCTAAATCAAAATGGTAATAATATCAAATCCATTAATTAAAAATTAAAATGTAATATTTATTAAGTAACAAATAAAATTATGTTTGCCATTATAAAAGATACATCTGAGATTTGAAGAATTGAGAGTGAGGTAGCTGGAGCTATTCTCAGAGTAAGAATAATTAGAGAAATGTAGGCATTATAAGTAAATGATTATTTTTTAGGAGTTAAACATTTACTTTTATCAATATGAGAAGTCAAGGTTATGAAGAAGACTCAGGTGACCTTGATGTACCGAACACCGACCCTTTATCACTCATTTAATAATGTTGGCGAGTTTCTCACAAAGTGTCAGAAAGAGTTTTAAAATTAGGTCTGAGAGCCAGGTGTTAAGACAATAAGCTTTTATGGTTGAATTGTGAGTGTCAGCTGTATCTCTTCCTGCCTTAATTAAACACACCACTTAACCTCCTTGTGGAGCCTCATCCTGTCCAGTTATCACAGTGCAAAATACCCTGCTTACCTAGAAAGGACACAGAGCAGATATTGAGAGGTATGTTATCTCTGGGCTCCCCATTTAAGGAATGGCATGTAAGGGTCTGCTGTGGAAATCAACAGTTTGAGGACAAGCTGAGTCAAGTGCATAATACACTTGATAGATGTCTTTGTTGTATTGTCTCAGATATTTAATTTTAAAACATGTATGTTTGTGGGGCATGGAGGTGCACACCTTTAATCCTAGCATTCAGAAAGTAGAAACAAGCAGATTTCTGTGGATTTGAGGCTAGTCTGTTCTACATAACAAGTTCTAGGCTAGCCAGGGTTGTATGGTGAGACACTGCCTCAAAACAGAACAGAAAACCAAATAAATGCATACATCTCTCCCCAGTAAATAGTAAATTCTTGAGGAATTGAAGAGAGGTTATATTTCACTCATCATGGAGTTTGTAACCATCCAGATGCTCAGGAAAGGAAGGAAGCATTGTCAGCTCTTTTAAAAATAAGGTAACATGCATGCTCACTCTGTAACAGCTATACAATAATCACATCAAAAATCTCTTGACAGATCCAGGTATTTTATTATTTCTAATCTGGAGAAAGATGAGACGGAGGACTAAGGAAGTAAGGGATATGCTTGGTCTCCTAATAAGAGGCAGAGCAAAGATTCAAAACCATCTACATATCTTTGTACTTAAGGTGGGGAGTTCCAGTTAAAATGAACACAAAACAGTATTTAAGATAGCATGTTTTACTAATCAAAAAGTTATAAGGGAACCTGTTAGTTTGTAAACTAAAAAACACAAACAAACAAACTAACACACAAACCCAAAACGTGATATAGAAACAGGCTTAGCAACAATAAGTTTTTGCTGGGCTGTGAAAGCATATGAAACTTAGCTTAGCAAGACTGTTGGGAACTTGGTCCTTTTAAGGATCAGTCATTCTAAGATAATAAAACTGAAAGTTATTTCCTGTAGTTTGTCCTACGTAGCACACATCTGGTCAGAAGAGTCTGGCAGCTGGCAGTGTGAGTCTCAACCATGCACGGCTGAGTCAGAATCAGTGGCCTGGAGACAGTGGGATGAGTCAGCAAGGGAAAAAGTCAGGCATTGTATTTTATTAATGGAAATTTTGTCATGATTTTAATCAAAAGATTAAAAAGGAGAGATGTGGACATTTCAGCCTGACAGCCTTTAGAGATTTCTCTTGGGGCAGACAAAGAGGACTAGTGCAGTTTAAGAGATACTGCCTTTATTCTCTTTCTTCCTGAAGCCCACTGGAAGACAAGATTTCAAAGGTAGGAAGAGACCATTCAAGTTAAGTCCAGGAAACAGAAGAAATGGAGTGGGCAGATAAGGCAGGAGGGAAAGGAACTTACACAGTTTGTTATGACTTGAGCTATACCTTAGTAAACTAGTGTGCTTCCACTGGGAACTCTGAGTGGCCATGCACAGTAGACTTAGGAAAGCTGAGAAACTCTTCTAATCTCTCACTGGCATTATTTGAAGGGCGATTACAAATCCACTTGTTGGCTGCGTTGGGTGTGATGAATGTTCACTTATGACCTAGGAGAACAGTATTTTCAATGAGTAGCTTTGGGTGTGATGAAGTCCTGAGTGATATGGGTAGGCGCAGTGAAGACTACTAATGGGGGAGCAAAAAGAGTCATGTTGAACCATGACTAGAGGACTTGGAAATTTTCAGAGGCTCTTTGCAACTAGTTCCTGACTTGAGCTTCATTCTTACAATTATCTGATGAAGTGAGGACATATACTATCAGTCTTATTTTAGAAATAAGGAACTGGGGGCACAGAAACCTTTGGTACTTTTCCCATGTTCACACAGATTGTAAATAACAGGACAGAAGCAACAGAGAGTCTTTTAGTTAAGAGAAAATGAGATTTTCCCCTATGGAATGCATAGTTTTTTGGTCTTACATAATTCTGATGCTTTGCCAAAACATCATGAGAACTTTTAGAATTAAAATCTGCAGTGTGGGCTATGAGATCTATCTTCATGTTGGAAAAGAATCATAGATAAGTGATAAATTAAGGAATAGTTTCATAGGCATTTGGCTTAAATGAGAAGATAACAGAAAGATACAGGGAAGAAAACAGAATACAAAGAAAAGCATAGAGAAATAAGTGTTGTAAACATGAACAAAATGTTCTCAATCCTGCTCTTTTTCTTCTTTAATAACTTCAATTTGTATGTCAGATAATCAACTCACTGTCAACTGAAATTTACTAAATTACTTAATGTGTGGACTTCAACAGTGAACCCTCTGTTTCTGTTCTCAGATGGAGTCCTTGGCACAGCACGAGTGTATTTATTCTATTTTTGTACAGAATTGACATCAGTGATGTGTCTTGAATGAGATTTCATTTTCAAGCAATGTATGCCGTATCTACTGTGAGCTTTTAGAGTCTCTTTAGTTATTTATTTTGGTAGTGTTGTGAAGTACTAGTTGCACAGATACGTGAGTTATACTTAAAAATATTTATGTGATTTTTTGTTGTTGTTTTTCCCATTAGGCACCTTGCAACTAGCCTACCTGAGATTCCATCTTCTCTGGAAGATTATGATTTTAAGGGCGTACTCAGATTTTGAAACAAAATACATGATTGTAAAACAAACTATTATCTGTACAAGCCAGGCTATTGTCTTGACGAAGGATTTTCTAAATTTCTCTGTTTTCTCTGTTGCCACATGAGCAATAGAATTTATATTCTCTGCTGTTAATATGCTGTTATAGTCACAGCTAAATTGGAGGCTATAGTCTGTGTCACCATGGAGATTAGATGCAACCTAAAGGATGCTGTAATAGAGGAAACCCGCTCTTGGCTTCACATGATTAAAGTAAATAAAAACCTGTAACCAGAGACTGCTTGTTTGTTTTCCAGCTGCCCAGACCCGAATAATCACACAGAACCCATATTAATTACAACACTGCTTGGCCAATCATTCAGGTGTATTCTTTGCTAGCTCTTAATATTTTAAATTAACCCATTTCTATTGATCTACATATCACCACAAAACTGGTAAGTTTCCGGCATCTTTCTTGTTCTGTAGATACATGGCATCTGCCTGACTCTGCCTTCTTTCTCTCTCTGCTCAGCTTAGTTTTTCCACCATTTATAACCAATGGTAATAAAACATACTCACAGCATACAGAGGGGAACACCACATCAAGAACTTGACTCCTTCTGGAACATTTTTGAAAGGAGCAGGGACTAGGAACAGAAACATTTAAATGTCTGCCCAGATGATCACTTATTTGGACGTGGGCTAGAGAGCCACAGGTGTTTTCTTGAGGATGCTATAAGAATGGAGAGACTCTTGCTTCTCACAGTACTAAAAAGACTTCCCTATGCTAACTCAAGTTATGATTATATTTAAATAAATTTGTGCTCTCCATCTTGGTCATTTACTGAGGCCCTGAAGTTAAGCTTTACTAGCCTGTCCTTTTGTTATTTATGGCACTGTTTCTCAACCACCTCATGTTGTGGTGACCCTGAACCATAACATTATTTTCATTGCTACTTCATAAATGTTATTTTGCTGCTGTTGAATTGTAATGTAATATCTGATATTTCCCATGGTCTTAGGTGACCCCTGTAAAAAGAGTTGGTTGACCCCAAATGGGTCACAACCCACAGGTTGAGAACCATTGATGTAAAGGTTTTATAGAAGGTCCCAGTGCAGTGTGGGAAGGTGACATTTTAGCAAATGCTTCCAATTGGTTGGCCAGGGGAAAGATTGAGAAGGAATCAGGAAAAACCCTTGAAGGAGTCCCTGATAAAAGCTTAGGTAGCCAGTATTCATGACCAGGTATATCACTTGAACCCAAGAGTTGAACCCCAAATTAAGTGTCTCACTGTCTACACAGGAAGTCTTAAAGAGTACCAATATGATGTGGGAATCACACAAGGGAAAGAGGACAAAAAGATAGAGTAAGATTCACTGAATTCCTCACTGGAGTGAACTACATAACCAAGATCTCCGTCGCTTTGATCATAGACTCATTTACCAGCATGAATTCCTAGAAGAGGGAAAGTGGGACTGGAGGGATGGCTCAGTGACTAAGAATATTGTTTACTTTTCCACGGGTCCTAAGTTAATTCCCATCAGCCACACGGAGACTAACAACGATCTATAACTTCTTCTGGTGTGCTGATGTACACACAGAATAAGCACTCATATGCATAAAATACATAAATAAATAAATCTTAAAAAAGAAGAGTGAAGATGAGATTAAGAAAAAGCTTTGTTATTAATTTCTTTGATTTAGCATCACCTACAGGAAGTATTTAAATTTTATGAATTTTTAAGCTATAAAACAGTGGCCTACTTAATTCAGTTTTTGCCTGGCTGGTTAGGGGAGCAGTACAGATGGGCAATGCAAAGGGAGATCATACTAGTTAAGGACAGAATGAAGACTTTACTATTTGCACATGATTTGACACTTATCACTCTGGCTTTTTTCATATCACTTAAGATATTAACGCTTAAAGATGGGGGGCTCGTGTTTGCTTTTACCAAATACTATCATTCTACCTCTGCCATAGTTGCCTGTTTTCTCAATGAATGCATGTATATACATGTGAATTTGAGTATATGCATGAGGCTGTGGTGCATGTGTGTACGCTCATGTGAGACCAGATGACAATGTTGGATGTCATCCAAAGGAATATCATCCATGTATTTTAACATGGGGTTGCACAGGGGCCTGAACCTCATCAGTTGTATTAGACTGGCTGACCATCAAGCACTCGAGTTTCTTTCTTTCCTCTATCTATTTCTCCTGTACTGGCATTGTTAAAAACACCATCTTGCCCAGTATTGTCACATGAATCTAAGGACTGAGTTCATGTCTTCAAGCTTCCGTAACAAGTACTTTACTATTTCCGCTGTCCTGCATCTTTTCATCTTTTCTCTCTCTCTCTCCCTCTCTCTCTCCCTCCCTCCCTCTCTCTCTCTCTCTCTCTCTCTCTCTCTCACACACACACACACACACACACACACACACACACACACACACACACACACACACACACACACACACAGAGAGAGAGAGAGAGAGAGAGAGAACTATTACCATAGCCCAGGTTGGCTTAGGTCGGAAATTTGAGCTCCTCCTTCCGCAGCCCTATTTGCTGGGGTGATATACACCCAGCTCTATCTGCAATGATTTGAAACCATTCCTTTCTTGGACTCCTGCTGTAACCTAAGGTTAGATATTTTTACTCTCCTTGGACAAAATTCTGCCTTTATGTCATGTCTTCCCACTTTTGTCTATTTGCAGATGTTTGCCACACGAATTTTACCAAAAGGGTACCACGGCTTGCTTTTTTCTTATTCCAGATCTTACTTAAATAATAGCATTAGTGTTCCTCAGATGAAAGTTTGAAGTTTTTCTGGGCAGGACCTGAGTTTATCAACATGTATGTTTAGTGTGTCTGGAATGAATGTCCCCACTTTGTGCCATAATATTGACTCTGTCTTCTGGAATGCCCTCCCTTTCCATCACTCTGGTCTGGCGTACTTGGCAAATCCAAACTTTGAAAACATCGCTCCTCTTTCTCAATGTATTTCATGATACACTCTAGTCTACACATTATATATGTATATAAACTATAGATATATACATATATATAACATTTATTTATGTATTTACCACCACTATCAGTTTTTGCGTGATCAAGATGGTCTTATCATCTCTATGACACTGACCTTTTCTTTGTCTCTGACAGTTGTTCTAAACATTTTTATCCTTTCAAGGATTAAAGAGACAAAGATGCTTTCCAGTCTTTCCAACTGTAACACCTAATTAGTAATGATAACAGCCTTCCATATTTACTCTACATAGATAATGAATGATTCTGAGAGGTACAAATTAGGTATAAATAATTTCTTGCTTCATGTAGCACATCTTTAAATGTTGCTGCTGATAAGTTAAACAGAAATGTGTGAAAGTGATTATGAACTATAATAGTTGCAGCCTGTTGAAAGGACTATAAATACCTGAGGAGAGCTCTAGAAGATGGAGATAATTTGATGGGACAAGCTGTTCCTGTTCGATGATATAAACACACAGTTTAAAAGCCACACAATCAGTGTCCTCTTTGTAGCTGTCTGCTCGCTCCATTTTCGTAGCTCTATTTTCACCCAGCTTAGAAAGACACAAAGGAAAACTTTAACACCACCTAAATTGAGCTAAAAGGTTTTGATTATATGCGATTTTAATCTCATGTGTTTTTCTTCTTCGGTCACATTATGGGTTTTATTTATTCTGATGATGAACATGTTTTCAACCTAATTAGTGTGCCATAATTTCAGAATAGAGGATTGATATTGGACTTAACCATTAAAAGTGTTCTGTTTCCTATCTCTAACTATATGTGGAATGTAGATTTGTTGATGTTTGTCTTTTGTGGCCTGTATTCCAAGGACATAGTGTATTTTGGATTCAATACTGTGTTTTTTTCCTTTTAGTTCTTTTCTTCATGGAATAGAAAAGTTTAAATGGCAAATAAAACAGAATTTTAAAGAGTTCCTACAAACTGTGGACGGACTGAGTTGTGGAATGAATAATACTCTTTGACTTGAGATCTTCCATGATGTTTTGTTTAAAGAGGAATAACCTTCCCTTTCCATGTAGTATTTCTCATTGCTTCTTCCTCTTGCAAACAGGAAGTAAAAGCAAAGCTTGACTAAAGAATCTAATTCAAAAATTATAACCTGAACAGAGCAAAGGAAATCTTCTGTTTCAAATGGAATTATCTATTGGCACCAAGGAGAGCAAAGAGGGAACCAATTTTAATGGGTGGTACAGGATAAAGCAGCTCTAGCAGGTTATTACAAATCAGTAGACTAAGCAACAGGGAAGTAGACTGCTCTGCATATATGTGGGTGACAGAGTATTTGCAAAGACTGGACAGGAAGCTGTGCTATAACAATGCTCAGTTAGCCAGACTACAGTAGGCTTGTCTTCCTTCCTTCCTATTCTATAGGAAAGAGAGATGGGAGGTGCTGTTTTCTGCAGCCTCCACCTCCCTCTACTCTTTGGCAGGCATTGACTGATAGACTCTCACGTCTCGTTTCCCTCCATTTGGTTTATATGCACAAGGTGACTATTTGGGGGGCTGCATGAGGTAGTGTGTTTATTTGTTACAACTGATGAGCCTTGACCTCATAAAAACTGTGTTGGAATGATACAAACATAACTGTTTTCAAATCCAGTAATTTTACAGCCAATTAAAGTACTCTTTAGAGAAATCATGCATCCTGCCAACCTAGAAAATTCAGCATGTTCATGTGATTTCAGGTTCCCTCTTTTGTTTTGATTTTTTCGTAAGGCTTGGGAGAATGGCCTAGCCACCAGTACATCTGCAAACAAATATTACAGGCAGGTATTCCATTGTGTTTTGATTACATGATTACTTAGATATCTTTCCTTCTTCCTTATTATAGTGTTTTGGTAATTAGTTGCTTACTTGCTGAAATTTATGTTTCAGTTCACTCCTTAAATCTAGCTAGAAGAAATGTAAGCTAAAGTGATAAACATTGTTTCTGATACTCTAATTAAATTGTCTTTTAAAAAGATGGCTTGCATGTGTATCTGTTTAACATGTTTCATTGAAACTGTTGCAGTGGTATGTAATTTTAATGTAAAATAGTCCTCTTTGCAGGGAATCCAGCCTACTGCTGAATCTTTAAATTTTCAGTGTCTGTTGTCATAGCAACCGGAATTGACTCTGGTACCCACTGTGTTCAACATAAATTAATTTAAAGACATAGCATTTGAAACAGTTTAGTCAATTTTAACTATGTATCTGGCTAGACTTCAGATTTCAATGCTGCTTTATGTTTAAAATGTCATCATATGTGTTGCTTTCACGCTAATTAGACACATTTGTGGGGTTCAAGGTTTTAAAAGTGATTTTTTAAAAAAATGCTGGAAAACTGGTTCCTGAATTTCTTGTGAGATGCAAGGCTTTAATAATGTAAAGGGTACTTCTTCTTTAAAAATACTGCAATAATGCACTCTGTCCTGCCAGAGTACACTGGCGATATGTGGATATATGGGTTTGATATTACTCAAAATAAATCCTCATTTTTGCATGTGTAGGACAAAGATCTCTCAGGACTGTGCTGGGGTAATCATTCTAAGAGAAGGAAACACTATATTTCCCACTTTTTATGCCTAACCCATTCCTGTTGCACTGAGGTGATATGGACTTTCTCATTAAATAATTATTTTTCTTGCAGTCTTCAGTGATTTTTAGGAGCATAGTTCACACACAACTGTTTAGTAAGAGCTAAGGCGTCTGTCTTTCCTCTTTCGACTCAGGCTCCTCTTACAACAAGGGCTTCTGTGTTTGATCAATGAACACTGAATTGTTCACACTCTGTTGTTATTACAGTTATTATATGAAAGTAAAATGTAAATTGGAGTAGGCATTGGAGTTTAGGGAATAAAGTAGTGATTTTGTTTTTAAATTTAACATTGTGTTTGTGTGTGCTCATGCATGCACAGGCCATGCCACAGATGTGGAGGTCGGAGGACAATTTGAGGGAGTTAGTTTTTCTTCTCTACCATGTGGACTCTGGGGATTGAACTTAGTTTGTCAGACTTGCCAGCTAGTGCCTTTACCCAGTGAGCCATCTCACCAGGCTAAGAATAGTGATTTTTTAAAAATAATATATTTATGTTTGATAGTCAGAGAATATTTCTATTTTCCATCAACTTTGCCTAGTAAGGAATACTATATATTATTTCTGGAGAATGACTATAAAAACGTTATCAAACCTTATTATATTATGTCCTTCTTGTCACAACAAATATTATGGCTACTTTATAAAAAATAAAACATGTTTTAAAATCATCTTCCTGATAGAAAGGAAGTACAGCTTTCTGTGAAATGGTTCCAGTTTCTCTTGACCATCTAACATGAATTTGATGTTATCTGAACCATCATCCTTTGCTTTGGGATTTAGAATGAGAAACGAAACTGTGGAGATCCAAGAATACCACTTTCCCATTTCTTCTGAAATTAGAAAGAACTCTGTACATGAAATATTTAGGATTCTACTTAAATATGTAAAATATGGCTGCATCAGCCTATGAGGGGTTATCTGAGTGAATTGTTTTCTGCTCTGCTGTATTGGTTGAAATTAGAGGAAAACATTTAGGTAAAGAATGGGATTGATCACAGCTCTGTATGACTCATCCAGGCCCACAGGACAGTGGTGCTGATGAAACGACAAGATGCAGCAGAACCTCACTGCTCCCATGGGATTAGCTCTGAGATGTGTGTGTGTATATATATTTAAAAAGTTTAAAACCTTTATTTATTTGAATTAAAACCCACAAATGTTAAATGAGTATGTCATTAGTCATTATGCTGAATATTTTTTTCTCTGTTAGTTGCCAGATGTAAATTTGGATATTTTTTACTATGTTCACTTCAAAATATGCTTTTAAGCAAGCATAAGAATTATTCCAATAATAAACACATATATGAGAATTAATACAATCATAATTTAGCATGGTAATTTGACCTCTATACTAAACTTGTTATGAATATAATCTTAGATCACTTATGATAACCAGAGGAAGTAACAGGTAAACTTGAGAAAAGAATACACTGCTTCACTTCTGAGCTGAGTTCTTATTTTCTCCAAGTATTCTCAGTTCTATCCTGAAAATCTTAAATTTGATAAGGTGACAGCATCAGGGAACTGTGGGAAAAGGAAACCACTTTCATAAAGCATTACTGAAAGCCTTCCGACCACAGCTGCACCCTTCCTTAGTCCGATATTCCCAGAGTCACCAGCTTTGTCTGAAGTGCAGGGATTTAAGACACACCTGTCCATCAAAAGCTCCTGGCATGGAGGCTGACCTTACATTCTATCCCAACTGAGCAGCCACAGGTGCTGCAGAATATTCAGTATTGGTAAAACTATTGGGAAAGACCGTAGTACAATCTTCCTCCCTCTCTTGGCTCCCTCCATCCTCCATCAGAATTTCCTG
Organism: Ondatra zibethicus; assembly: GCA_004026605.1. Classification (NCBI taxonomy): domain Eukaryota; kingdom Metazoa; phylum Chordata; class Mammalia; order Rodentia; family Cricetidae; genus Ondatra; species Ondatra zibethicus. Next base: position 30,821 of record PVIU01008280.1, read on the forward strand.
CAAAGCAATGCAAAGACAGATGCCGGGTCAGCTTCTACCCCGACAAAGTAACACAACAGACAGTCAATTGTCTTACTGTGGTTTTCCCCAATTTTCCTATCCTCCCTCAACTCTTAATTGCTGAGGATTAGGGTTGTAGGACCTTGCTCATCACATTCTTCAGTAAATAGGAATGACCCCCCCCCCTTCTGCCATGGAAAATGAAGCCTCAAGATGAATTTTAATAAAAGAAACAGGAGGGCATGCATTTCACAAAGTATGGACATATTTTCTGGGTCTGGGACTTATACTCATGGTTGCAGAGAAAAGAGAAGTTTTTCGCCTTTTAGGCTGCATTCTAGAGGGGTGAGAGATACATCAGAGAGCACCGGTGGAATTAAGCGTAAATAAGGAAGAGATTGGATGAGGAGAAAGGACTCTGTGTAGTCTCCATTACGAACTCTGAAAATAGTTACCTCTATGGTTGTGCCTACATCATTTTGGAGTCAGGCTATACTTGTTAAACTGCTCTGTTCTGTTAGGTTTAAGATTCTGGAATACTATGAATATTAGCTGAGCTTACCTCTGTTTTAGCAACAAAGACTGGACATGAACCAATGGATCCAGAAGCCAGAAAGCGTAGGAGGCACTTGAGAACCAATAAAATTTGGAGCTAACCCAATTAACCCATAAGACAATTGATTCCCACTGAAGATGCCCCATGAGTGCCAACAGTTACCTAGCAGAAATGCAGCCAACACCCATCACCCCCCCAGGCAGTGAAGCACAATTAATTAAAACTGAGACAGAAATTGGGGTTCAACGTCAAGGTCCTAAAAGAAAAACAGACCACTTGCTCTTACTTTGACATCAGTCCCGAAATAGCAACCCTGCCTCCTGGAATCTCAGAATGAGACTGTGTCTGTGAGCTGTCTCCTCCCGTTTTATATTCATCTCTAGGCCTGGGATGCACTGCCTGGTTTCTGTGGCAAACTACTGTAGCTACTGGGATTTAAGTTGTGTGTCACCACTGCCTGGTCTGTAAGGCTGACGAGTGGGGCTGTTTTAGTCTCTGATACTCAGGCAAACTTTATTATTTAAAATACAAATAAAATACCCCTACAGGGCAGCATTGTACATGGCTGCTTGTCGAACTATCTACATTTTCAGATCCCAATGAATTGAAATTGGGACAGGTGTATAGGCAAATGCCATGTACATATATTTGCAGCAAATTCACACACACATGAATTTGCCCTATTTTTTTCTCACAATTTTCCTTGGGACTCTAGTTACTATATGTTACCTACTTCATTCAGTGCGGTCCCAAGTTCATAGGGGGCACTGTTCAGTACTTTTCCACTCTGTTTCACCCCTCCTTTAGCATTAATAATTTCTTTTGATGAGCTTCATGTTCACATTTTTCTTCTATTTATTCAATCTGCAATGAATTTCATCCAACCAAATTTTATTTTGTATGTTTCAGTTTTAGAGTTTCTATTTTGTTTATTTAAAAAACATCTCTACAGTCTTCAGACATTCCCTAATATTTTCCCATATTTTACCCATCTTTTCTTTCAAAATCTCCTTTATATTACTACAGGTATTTTGTAGCTATCTATTAATTCAAATATCTACTTTGTATTTTTTCTATTAGCTACAATTTTTCTCTTGACTAGTAACTGTATTTTCCCCAAATTTGTATAAGTCACAATTTAAAAATATGCTAGGCTTTGTATGAGTTTCTTATAAAGATTTAGGTCCAATTACTTACCTTAAAGAATATATATTTTTTCAGTATCAGATATCTAAATTATTCATAAATCATTTAGTCCTGATTTATTGCCTTTTATTATAAAACATGATTCTTCTGGATATTAATGAAACATCGATGTATTTATCAACCTCTTTGACTTGACAGAATCCTAATTCATAAGTCTGGACTCCCCTGCTGTCCAACTTCTTCAGCACCTGATGCTTTCACCAAAGCTACTTGGAGTGTCACCCTAAAACCCTGGAGTCAGCCAAGAGTTCAAGCTTGAATTTAGAGGGTCCCCCTTGTATAACACCCTCACCATATTTCTCTACAAGTTAGTAACAGTCTTCCATTATCTTCTGAAACTCCTGAAGCTAAATTCACTTTGGGTTAATTCTATCTACCCTAGAAGGTGTACTGGTGAATGCGATGAGAGCAAAGCCTCAAAAATGGGGATTTTCACCAACGTGGGCTTCTCTTTCAGAGATTATAGTCTCTTTCAGTTTGCGCTAATTGTGCCTCATCTTGGTACCTTTAAACAGTAGTATTTCCTACCAGCATTCTTAACAACTACATCAGAGGACTGCTTTGGTATAAGCTACTAGGTCAGTATTGAAAAGCTGACTCTGAAGTCCTTAACATCTGTCAGTCTAGAGACGAAGGGAAACTAGTTGGAGATAGAGTGTAAAGCACAAACCAAACTGTGGCTTCGTAGACTTTGGCAAGGAGACTGACATTTGCTCTATGCATTATAGAGGCTTGAAGATATTTTAAACTGTGTGTTATTTGAATGTTTAAAAGTAAGACCTGTGGTAGTTCTATGTGAAAATATAGTAAATTGTAATCTTGGTAATTCTATATTGAAATAGTACGTTACAGTATTAGGATAGTGTGTACTAAACATAATATGTATGACTGAGGCAGTAACAGGTGGCATAACAAAACTTCATAGTAGAGAATGATACAGGCAAGGATGCTCACTGACTTAGGAGAAAAGAAAAGAGGGGTGGCAATTGCTTTAAAAGCTGAAAACCATCTAATAACTGAGGTATATTGTACTAGAACTTTCATTTGTAAAATACCTCCTAGCTATTGTTTAAGGTGCAAAGACTAGAGGGAGGAAGTGCATTATTTTGAGAAAAATAGACAAGTCTAAGCTGTTTTGACATTTCATTTTAACCGTCCCCCCAATAAATTAGAGACTTTCCCAATGAGATCTGCTAATTGAGCAACTCTCTGACATTCTTTGCTAGTGTCAGTCAAATTTTAAAACAAACTGCAGAAAACATACAGAGTACAAAGAATCCTTAGAGTCTTGGAGACAGAATGCAGTAAACTCTTTTAAATGTGAGCTCCACTTTAAACAACTCAATTACCATATTTATGAGATCAGAGATTATTTCTGTCTATATGGACTATTTTACTTTTTTTTCTGACAAAATGATGTGCTAGGTTTGTAGTTTATCTGTTCATATTTTAGTCTCACTACAGAAACTGTAAAAATGATTTAAATTAAAAATAAACCCTGGTGTCAATTCCAGAATGAAAGCAAATGGTGAGCCTGTACGTGCTCTGGAGCCAACAGCCAAGAAATAAAACCAAAAGAATATTTATATATCCATTGCATGCAAATCTGTCCCCTTGGTTTGTCAGGGATTCTTGCTAAACTTTCTTGTTTGAAAGCTAGCCTTTGGCTCAGTTCTAAATAAACAGTGCATATCCATGTGGGAGCAATGAAGAGGAACTGTAGCATCTGGTAAGGCTTTAAAAATAACTTCCTACTTATGTAACTGAGACTTCACCAAAGATCAATGAGATTTTTCGAGACTGAGACCTAAGGAAATAGTTCCTTTGGAAGCTGTTAATTCATGTAGCAGTGTTATTTCGAAGGAAAATCATTCTTACCAAAGAAACAGATGCTAACAGACCATGATCCTAGAGTCATAATTCTAGGTTATGGAGTTCTGAGTTTGTGTTCTCAGCTTCATTTACTACCATTAAGAGCTTTTGCTTTTAATTACTTTATTGATCTCACACTATGCATTTCTTTTAGCCTGCACAAAACATCAGCTTAAGTGGAGTAGACAGGTTTGCATTTGCAGTCACACCAGACTACTTAGTTATAAGACAGAATGGTACCTAGTGCTTAAGCACTTGCTTGATGTTTCTGGATGGTAATATTATCCATAATATATATATGCTTCTGGAATAAAACATACTTTATTGCTTTACCAATTAAGCCTGGTACTGCTTCTGAAATAAGATGTTATTGAACTGTCTTTACCTTTTCAGCTCTAGAGAACTCCAGAACTTGGAAGCAAGGTTTATTGTGATTCAACTAAAAATAGATATTCATTTGGGTTTGCTGTTAAACTTTCCTTAGAGGGTTTATATTATATGGACAGAATACAAAGAGGATTTTCAATAAATGTACCACTGTCTCTGATAACTAAATGCAGTAGGATAATGCATAACAATGGATACTACTAATAATTTTTACTTGGTGGGTGAATAGATTGGACTACAGGTATGTACTTACCAATATGCAACTTTTAAGAAACTATGAGACACTCCTACTACTTACCCAGTTTTCTTACATTTCCAATTCTCTTTTGTGCTCTCCTTTGTCTTGCTGTTATAGGCACTTGCTAGTCACATCAAAGGAGTCCCAGGTCAAGGGTCCCTCAAAACATGGGAATTATGCATACTGTAAAACATTAGAGAGCTTCAGGAATCTGCAAAGAAAAGAACCAGAGCACTTATTGTGAAGGGTGCGTGATAACCTCACATCTCATGTGCGGGTCTGCTCATTAGCAGCTGATTTAGATCTTTCGGGCTGTTTTTAATAATCCCTATCTCTTTTGAGTGCTAGGAAAATAATTTAGGTATCTTAATTGGCCACATTTCCTCATTTCTTTGAATTATGCAAATTTTAGCCATCCACATACTCCAAATAATCAAATTGCCAAGCTAAAAACAGAGTCCATATATATGCATTTATGCCCTAGACTCTACTACCACGTGCAGCTAGAAGTGCAATTGCTTTCCTAAATCAGATTAGTGTAATAAGGGTTTATTTCATAGAAAATGAAATACAATCTAAAAAAAAATTTGGAAAAATATTGCCTTAGTTAGTGTTTCTATTGCTGTGATGAAACACCATGACCAAAATCAAGTTGAGGAGGAAACAGTTTACTTGGCTTACACTTCCATGTCACTGTTCATCATTGAAGGAAATCAAGACTGGAACTCAAAAAGGGAAGAAATCTAGAGTCAGGAACTGATGCGGAGGCCAGAGAGGGGTGTTGTTACTGGCTTATTAATTATGGCTTGTTCAGTCTGCTTTCTTATAGAACCATGGACAACCAGCCAAAGGGGTGGTATCATCCACAATGGCTGGGCCCTCTCACATCAATCACTAACTGAGAAAATGTCCTACAGGCTGGCCTATAGCCCAGTCTTATGGAGGCATCTTTCTCAACTGAGGTTTCCGTCTCTCGATGACTTTAGCTTGTGTTAAGTCGACAAAAAAACCATCAAGTGCAAGTATTTTGTTGAAAAGTGATGGGGGAAGCAGTGAAGGACATTGATAGTGGACTGGAGACAGCACTCAGTGGTGCAGTGCCTTCTTAGGAAATTAACGTGCTAAAATACTGACCAGGACTTGGAAACCTACCTCTCCTTCTCTCCCTCCACTTCTACCTCTCAGCCCCTACTCTTTCCATCATATACTCTCTCAAAAATTTCAATAGCGCAATTTTAGTTTTTTTTTAAAAATTATACCAGTAATATACAATATGTACCCATTATGATAGTATGATAGAGGAACAGAACTAGTTAAAGCACTGATCTATAATACTTTCCAGTATCAGCCATGTGAGTTTGATTTGTCAGAATTCCTCTGCATTCTGAGAAGTTTGATAATGGCAAATTGACAGGCTATATTTGTTAGCCACCTATGAACCTACAACCTACAATATGACTGTTATTTTGGAAACTATGTTAGGAAATGTTTAGTTGTAACTTCTAAACATTTAAAGTTGTAAACTCTAAACTGCATATGAGAACTAAAGATTTTCCATGATGTGTGTCTTTATATTTAGAGCAGATTGTCTTTTTGTTTCATTATTCCTGTGATCATCTGATACTTGAGCCCAAAGCAGTTCTCTAAGCCTTTATGTCAATGTCATCTACTCCTGGTGAGTTTCAGTGCCCCAGCCCTGGTTATTTTGGATCCATATCCTCCACTTGGTCTCCCTATGGAAAGAAAAATTGGAAGCATAATTCATTCTTTCTTTGCATCTAATTGTTTTTATATTTTCTCTTCTTGTTGAAAATTTGACATCATAACAAATACAGTTTTCAAAGTTGAGTCCAACCTAGTTTCCTATGATGAAATTTCTTTCTGATTATTTCATTTATCCACAAATCAGTGACAGTGTGTTCTCATCACGTCCTTGTTGAGACTCATCAATGTTATTTTCGTACAGTGTGACAAACTCTATTTCCCTAGGCACTATTCCAGAGGTAAAGCCTTGATAGTTGGAAAGAAATCCTTGTGGGAGCTATTTGGCTTTCCAGAGAAATGTTCTTTTGCATAAGGACATAATCTATCAGAAGAAGTGGAACTTGGTAAGAAGCACCTAAGTCAGTAGTAACCTTACCATCACTTGCATGCATTGGCAAGTTGATGGAAAGAAGTAAGTATATCAGAAAGAAGTATGTTACTAGGGTTTCCAGCCTTTCTGCTCCTGAACTAAAAATACAAAGTCCAGGAAGATGGATCACTGGATGAAAGGACTATCGGATTTGCAAGCCTGTTCACTTGAGTTTGATATCCAGAATCCATGGTGTGGGAAGACAACTGACTCCTGAAATATATATTCTGGCCCTATGTGTACCATAGTGTGTATTTGTGTGTGTGTGTGTGTGTGTGTACACATACAATAATAAAAATAATGATAACCATAATGATGATGGTAATGATTATGGTTATGATGATGATAAATAGTGCTTTAATGAAATTAGGTTTTATTTTCTTCCTTTGAATGTAAAATTTTGCACATAGGATTGTGTGTCTTGATGTTTTATTCACAGTTAGTGGAGCTATTTGGAAAGGGTCAAGGAATGTCTTTGAGATGAGGTCTGGTATGCAGACAGAGGCCCTAGAGGGAGGTTTTGAAGGTTATAGGGAAACTCTGCTTCTTGGTTGGTGACATATGGACAAGCATGTCCATTGGAAGCTCCCTCAGCCACAGACTAAGACACATCAACCACTGCACCTTCCCCACCAAAGTGTACTGTGTCTCATGAGCCTCAAGTCAAATATATCTTTCTCCATTTAGTTGTTTCTGACAGATATTCTTTCATAGTTATGAGGCAAGTGCCTAACACAGTAGTGTTCCTCAAACTTTAGCTAGAATGAAAATTATTTGGAAAGCTTATTAGAATATAATCTTTAAATGATAGTATTTTATTTATTTTATATGTGAACACATGCATTTTGATCTTACAACAGAATATAGAGATTGCGCAAGGTTGTGGTTATGTGAAGAACTGGAATTTTAATAAGTTCCCAAGTCCTGTGGAATCTGAGTTGTATGGAACACAGTGGCTTTTCTGGAAAACAGTTGTGGAGACTTGAATAAGAATGTGCCCCATAGGCTCATACAGTTGAATGCTTGGTCACCAGGGAGTGGAGTGGAACTGTTTGAAAGGATTACAACAATTAGGAGGTATGGCTTTGTTAAAGGAAATGTATCACTAGATGGACTTTAAAGTTTCAAAAGCCCATGCAGAGGCCCATTCTCCCCCTCCCATCCCATGGATCAGGATGTGACTCTCAGCTATGGCACCAGGGCCATGAACTAAGTCTCTCAAACTGTAAGTAAGCCCCAGTTAAATACTTTCCTTTGTAAGAGTTGCCTTGGCCATGGGGTCTATTCACAGCAACAGAACAGTGACTAAGACAATGGGAGAGATGCCATGGATCTCCTGCCTGAGACAGACGCTGGTTAGAATCTTGCCAGTAAGCCACAGTCATGTAGTATTACACAGATTTAATAAAAATGGGTTAAATTAAGATGTAAGAGTTGGCCAGTGAAAAGTTAGAGCTAAAGGGCCAGGCAGTGTTTAAATGAATACAGTTTTTGTGTGATTATTTTGGGTATAAGCTAGCTGGGGGGCCGGGACAGAACAAAGGGACCCCTCTACAACAGTTTGGCACTCCAACATGGTAAACTGACTCCACATAAACTACGTCCATATTCCCAAATATTGTCTATAAATGTTCTTTTACACTTAAAGTGGGATATGATATAGATATGAATAATTTGCATTGGTATGGATTTTGCTTTATTGATATAAATTTAAGGTCAATCTTTTTATTGTATATTTCTACTCTTGATTAAGGTATTGTGATTGTGTAGTTCATTTAAAAATGTAATGTATAATTAGAAAATATGGGTTGTTAATGGATAATCATCAATAATAGTCAAGCTTGTAGTTATGTTAGATTTTCTAGGATATATAGAGATATATTTCAGTTAGATAGGAATTCTTCATATATTTCAAAGACTATAGAATATGGCATTTAAAATGTTTTAATAACTGAGGGCTTTTCATGACAATGAGCCACACCTGCTCCTAGCAGCACCAATCTACTTCAAGAGGAAGATGGGCATCGAAGAGGCTCCTTATGGAGTTGGTTAGCCATTTGGGCAAGAAACTGCTCTTGCCTGGACTGATGCATAAACTGGACATGAAGAACCCGCAGAGAGATGACTGCTAAACTTGCATAAAGGTGAGATGATCCTTTGGGGTTCCTGTTTCATAAAAAATCAGCAAGACATTCTGCAGGACACAGAAGAAAGTGACTAAACTGTCTTTAAAATTTCCTGCTTCATGAAAATGTCTGCTGGATACTATGGGCCTGTAGGCTGACAACGGTACAAAAGAACTTTGGGTGAGTGTACAGGCAGTGAGATGTCTCTGTCATTTCTAGAGTTTTGGAAGTTGCTTACTTCTCGTTTACTTAGGTAATATTATATCCTTCTAAAATCTTTGATGGAGTTAAAAATAGATAATTACAGTTTTCCTTTGCTATGATAAAAGATAAAATAAATACAAATATTGTAACTGTAATTCTTGCTTGATACCTATTTTGTTATATGTAATTTTACTATGTTAAAGTTAAAGCCTTCCTTTCCTTTTTAAACAGAAAAGGGGAAATGGTGTAGGAGGTTCTTCTGTTTATGTGTTGCTTTCATTGGTTGAATAAAGAAACTGCCTTGGCCTTTGATAGGGCAGAACTTAGGTAGGCGGATTAGAGGGAACTGAATGATGGAAGAAGGGCAGAGTGGGAGAGACATCATGGATCTCCTGTCTGAGATGGACACTGGTTAGAATCTTGCCAGTAAGCCACAGTTAAATGATAATACACAGATTTAATAAAAATGGGTTAAATTAAGATGTAAGAGTTGGCCAGTGAAAAGTTAGAGCTAAAGGGCCAGGCAGTGTTTAAATGAATATAGTTTCTGTGTAATTATTTCAGGTGTACGCTATCTGGGAAGCCGGGACAGACCAAAGGGACCCCTCTACAACATAAGACAACAGTGCTTCTTAAATTTTCTTAACTACAAAAGTCACGTAGTTCTTGGCAAGGTAGATTTATACATTACTTGGCATCTACTGCAAGAAGAAGCTTTTCTGAGGTAGGCTGAGCAAGGCTTTGACCTATGGATATGGTATTATGTCATAGTAGTCAATTTTATTGCAATGTTCTTTTAGTAGACTAATGTAGTAGTTTTTTTCTCTAGCCCCATGACCCATCTAGTTTTAGGTTCTTGTGCCCTTTTGCATCGTCAGCTATAGGTTCCATTTCATGGAGTGTAAAGGTAAAAATAAAATGCTGTGGATCCCCAAGTGGCTGCAGTGGCAGAAATGGTGCAGGTCCCTAAGTGGTGGCAGGTGGCGGGTCCCAGGCAAAGATGGTGCATGAGACCACGCTGCAGGTCTCCAAGGTGGCTGGTCCCAGGTGGCCAGCCACGTGTCGGTGGCAGGCAAGAGGCAGACGGATAGGCATGCCATGCAGAGTGAGGTTAGATATTTATTTAGTGGGTTATGGAAGTATGGAAGGGAAGGGGGAGAAGGAGAAGAGCAGAAAGAGAGAGAAGAGAGAGAGAGGTCGGGGAGAGAGAGAAAGAGAGAGAAGGGAGAAACAGAAGCTGCCTCTTCGAGAGGGAGACTGAAAAGGAAAAGAGTCAGGCTGCAAGCAGGAAGGAAGATCTGAGTGCCTCAGCAGACTAGTAATAGGTGTGTCTTGTCTCTTAAAGAGACAGAATAGATCATTATATGGAGATGACCTTAAATTCAATCAGAAAATTGCTGGTTAGTTCCATAACCATTGTTACAGTGCTCCACCAATATGTCTTGCAGTCAGGTCACTATTATAGGTCATAGAGTTTGTAACTGGGTGATATTGATGCTTGCCTTTCTCCTATGGTAGCATTCACAGTACCTCACACTGTCACTGTGTATAACAGCTACACTTGGGCTACATAAAATGAACTGAGTGGTATTTTTTTGTGGACATTATTTCATTTTGCTTTGGCATTTTGTCTGGTTGGTTTTTTTGCCTTGTGTGTGTGTGTGTGTGTGTGTGTGTGTGTGTGTGTGAATCTTTTGAGTTCTTTGTTTGATTTGGTTTTTTGGGGGGAGTATATTTTTGAAAGGAAGAGAGAAAAGAACATGAAGTTGGGTAGATAGGGAGATGGGGAGGAACTGGGAGAATTTGTAGGAGGAGAAAACATGATAAAATATATTATATAAAAATTTTATATATATATATATATAAATCCTCTTCCCACCAGACATTCAAACTAAGAAATTCTGAGTTGAGGACAAAGAATTTGCTTTTCTAGCACATTCCCAGGCCATGCTGATACTATTGGTACTTGAACTACATTTTTGAGAACCACTGATGTAAAACAGAAGGTCTGTGGGTACTTTCCCTTCAGTTTTAGGAGTCTAAGGAGCATCCCTACAGGGGCCTGGGGCACAAGCAGTCTGGAGATAGGCTTAGCTGAAGAGCAGGGACATCAAAGCTCTGGCAGGCCACTGGAGACAATGCATTTCATTTGAATTTCAAAGAGCAGAATGACTTCACTTGCCTCTTAGTTATAAAATGTAAAACAGTGAAAGAGCTGTGTTACAGGCCTGGCTGACTCTCTGTAAGGTAGTCTCCTCTCTGGCTAATCCCAGATGCATGTAAGTAGATAAAAGGCTGAGTGAGACTCCCTTGGAACCAATGAGGGTACTAAAGGAGTGGGCTGGGGACAAACTTTTGCTTTTCTGAGTCAAGGAGAGGAAGGAAGAAGGCATTTGGCTGTGATACTGTAATGAGAAGAGTTATGCTTGACACACTCCCAGAGGAGGACCTCACTTTCCATTTTTGAAGTGGAATATTTGCCTTTTCTTCTTCTTCTTTTCCTTCTTCTCCTTCTTCTTCTTCTCCTCTTCCTCCTCCTCCTCCTCCTCCTCCTCCTCCTCCTCCTCCTCCTCCTCCTTCTTCTTGTCCTTCTTGTTAAAATATTAAGATGGGAGCATTTTCAGTACCTCTGGAGAGTGGCTTTTAGATCACTTCAAAGCTTGTCTGCCATCTCAGAATGAACATGCTGTTCAGTCCAGCCCCAGAAACAAATGTCCCCCAGGTAACCCTGACCAAATCCTCCACTGGAATAAAACTTCTTTGAGGGACAGGGATATTCCAGAAAAGGGGTTTGGAGTCACCCTGTCAGGGACAAACCTGATCTGAGTCACAGGTAGAGAAGCTCCAGATGTCCCTTGATATTCCGAATGATTATCTCTATGTAGACATCATCTCTCTTCCTTCTCAACTCCTGTTTCTCCTAGATTGAGGATGGTAGCTAACTTTATGGATGGTATTAATCTTGATTCCTTAGAGATATGAAGGGGTAGAAAAAGTACAAAAATGCTGGTTTGATGTGGATGGGTTATATCTGCACTCAGACATCATTCCACCCTCTGAGGTTCTCGCCAGATTGGAATTTTCTTTTCTTCAAAACAAATATTTGTGGAAACATAAGACAGTTTAATCTTGTGGAAACATAAGACAGTTTAATGGTTGTGAACAAATTTTACCTCTTCATTAGAAGTAATTCTAGGATATTTATGCTGTATCAGCTGTAAACATGTCACCTATCTGTATAGATACACAGAGCGTAAATAGCTTATGGACGAAGATATGGTTATAACATTATCCCACATGGAAATTTCTTTTCAGGATACAAAGAAGACAGGCCAACGGTAGTTTAAGTGTGTCTGATTGAAATCATTGGTTAAGATTCTTTCCTGAAATAGGGCTTCTTGCTAAATTGAAACTTGGGATTCAAGGCCTGGAAAGTTAATACTCTGGGTTCTAAAGCATGCCCAGAAAAATGATTTTTTTTTTAAATCAAGTATTATAGCATCAAAATGACAGCACTTCTGACTTTTGGTTCATTACCCTCTGGAAGGTAATGAATTTCAAGGTCACACTGAACTCTCTTTTTAATGACTGAAAGTGAATAAAATATACTTGAATAAATACAAAGAACTTCTCAATGAAAAGACCGGGTAATATTGTTTTCATTTAAAATGTAGCTTGCAGCAGAGCATAGTGGTATATTTCCATAATCCCAGAACTCTGAGGACTGAAACAGGAAAGCTGTGAGTTTGAGACCAGGCTAGACAACATTAGTGAGTTCAAGGCTACCCCATGCAATATAGTGAAACCCTGTCTCAAAAGTAAAAGCCAAACTGAAACAAATATTCAGTATGCTTTAGTTCAGCAAATATTTGTTGAATTCATATTATATTCTAGCTATGGGTGACACCAGATTAATAGAACACAAATTCTATTCATGGTTAGTCCCAGGTAGGTGGTGAGAGGAGCAAACAGAAATAATTCAAGGGGAAAACAGGACACTGAGTGTGTGATAGAATTCAGAACCCAATAGACATTTACAATGTGGATTCTTGCTTCTTTTTTTTTAATTTCATAGCTTTGAGTAATTTCCTTACTCTACATAAACAACTTGCTTTGTTATATTGAGACAAGATCTCAATATGCTGTCAGATTGGCTTTGAACTTGCATTGGCTTACCTTTACCTTTTAAACACTATGGGTAAACATAGAAATTTGCCTAACAAGACTTTTCTCATTTCTAACACAAAACAGATATTCAGACTATAAAATAATATATGAATGGAAGTTTACTAAAGCGTATTTAAGAAAAGTCTTCTGGCTGTGAAAATAGTATTTTCAAAGGTACAGTAGATAGGAGCTCTAAAACCGGATAGAGGTGTAATAGTGTCATTTGTGTTTGTTAGGGTTATGTTACTATTTAAAGAAAAAAACCATGACAATCAGCCTATGTAGAGAAAGTTTATTTTGTTTCATAATTTGGATGGCTCAACTCATGACCATTTGGCCCAATAGCTTTGGACATTTTGTAGCACATCATGGCAGAAAGACATGACAGGAAAACTACTTACTTCATAGCCAGAGGGAAATGAGGAAGCAGAAGGAACCAAGATGTCACAGTTCCCATCACTTATATTCCCAGTGAATTGAAGAGTTATTATTAGACCCAACCTCTTAAGGTCCCTACCACCTCCCAGTAGACTGAGCTGGAACAAGCTGTTAATATATGACTGTTGGGGAGTAGTCTAGAACCCAAATCAGATATTAGGGTCATATTGTGGCAAGTAATTTGAGATGGGTCTGGAAAAGAGGCAGAGGCTCATTCCTTGGGAACTTCAACTCCATTTGGACCCAAAATTTGAATTTGATCCTTCAGACCAGGCCAGAGAATGGCAATTAGCCAAGGGTGATACTTTTTCTTTTGTTTGTGTAGTACATCATTTTGAAATAAGGCTATCTTACCTAAATGCCTTATTTCTGGCTTCTCTTAGAACTTTATTGTGATAATCCTATGTTTTCTAACGAAAGTAATTGTTTGGAGATAATGGCAGTCCTGTGATGTCACATCGTATAAGCCACCTGCTCAAAACCACCTGGGGTTCCTCCTTGCCTGTGCAAAAAGCACAAGCTACCACAAGAATAAACATCGGTAGGTCCCAAACAACCTCTTTCATTTCCTAAAGGACCTACTGCCTCCCAGGAGACTATGCTGAAAAAAAGCTGTTAATACATAAACCTGCAGGGAGTATTCCATATCTCAAATCCAGATGGTACCCTTATGGGGTCTCTTTCTAGCAAGTAATTTGTGATGAATCTGAAAAATTGGCAGAGGTGCATTCCTTAGGAAGTGACTGAACCTCTCAAAGTGATATGATGACATACCCTAAAGACTTGGATCGTCATTCAATTCATGTTGGATAGGATGCGGAAAGAGTAACTTTGAGTCCCTGCTTGTTAGGGTGCAAATTAGCATAGCTGTTAATGGAGGTTCCTCAAAGAATTAAAACTAGAACTACCGTATGCTCTAGTATGGCACTCCTGAACATAAGGACCCTGCATCCTTCCACAGAGACACTTGCATATTCATCTTTACTGCAGCTCTATACAAAATATTCAGGAAGTGGAACCAGCCTAGATGTCTATCCACAGGTGAATGGATAATTAAAATGTGGTGTCAGGTATAAAGAAAATTGAATCACAACATTTACAGGAAAATGGTGTGATGAAGGATTCCCCTCTGCAAGCTGTGAATGTGTTTTATGACCATTGGTTAATAAAGAAGCTGTTTTGCCCTATGGCAGGGTAAAATATAGCTAGATGGAAAAACTAAACAGAATGCAGGGAGAAAGAAGGCAGAGTCAGGCAGACGCCATATAGCCATCCAAGAAGCAAGATGTGAGGTAACAAACCATGAGCCTTGTGGTAAAATATAAAATAATAGAAATGGGTTAATTTAAGATCTTACATCTTAAATTCCTAGCTATCTAGTAATATGCCTGAACTGTTGGCCAAACAGTGTTCTAATTAATATAATTTTGTGTGATTATTTGGGTCTGGGTGGCCAGGAAATGAAAGCTCAGTCTCCGTTTACAATAGTACATCTTGAAAGTCTAATACAAAGCAAGGACACCCATGCTTAGAACGACAGAAACCACATGTTTTCACTTATACCCTAATCCTACACACACACACACACACACAGAGAGAGAGAGAGAGACACACACACACACCCCACAATTGTGGGCAAAGTTTAATGATAAAGAAAGAAGACCAAGAGAGTGTAACATTAGATGGTAAGGAGGCATGGGTATGAAAGGAAGCAAAGGGCCACTAAGGACATGAAACAGGAATGAAATCTGGGGAACTAGGGGTCATTTGGGGGAGCAGGAAAAGAAAATGGGAAAAGGAAGACTATAAAAATACATTTTGTTTAAAAAATCCATCATGATAGATAACACATGATATGCTGATTAAAATAGAAAAAAGATTAGAATTGGATCATTATCATTTCCCAGTCTCAGTGCCTTGTATTTGATGGTGCATTCTTAAACTACTTAATACAGAACCTAAAATAATACAAATGCCCTTTGTTCTATGACACAACCAACGTGGATCTTTTATACTGCATTGTCATCTGGTGAGGAGTCTTGTTGGGTGGGTTCTGCATTTTTCCATTTGAATCCAGCCCCTAGATAGTAGCACTTAGCAAATGTTTATTGAAAGAGATAGCTAACATAGTAAAGCAACTACGACACAGTGATTAGATGTTAGCAGATGGGGAAGGAGTCAAAGATGTTTCCAAAGTGCTGTTAACTTGGGCCATCTCTTAGAGAGATGGAAGAAAACAGAAGAGAACATTTTCGGTGGGAACATAACCATTTCAAGTCTAGACATGTAGAATTTGCGATTTCTGAGATGTGTAAATAGAAATGTCAAATTCCGGGCTCAGTGATGAAAGACTTCAGATATAAGATTTGTGGGGGGCTATTGGGAACAGTATTTTCTTTTTTTTTATTTTGTTTATTCTCTTTGAGGCAGGGTTTTGCTATTCAGTCCAGGTTGCCCTTGATTCTCCTTCCTCAGCTTCCAGCATGCTGTGACTGAGGTGTGTACCAACATATCCAGCTAGGATATGTTTTATGCTTTGTTTTTCTCCTTTTCCTTTTTAGAGATTTTAAGTCTGATCATTTATTTATTACCCTAAAGATAATTTATTTTTTGACTAGACTCAGAAGCTCTCAATGAGTTCAGTCTTAAGTCTCTTGGGGATCTGTTCTTTGGCATCCTTCATTCTCCTAGTAAAAATTTTAGTACATCCTATAGCTGCCTCTTTGTCTGTCTTAGTGTATTGTTTCTTCTGTATTAACTCTTTTTGACATCATAAGAACTCAGTGACTATCATAGAATTGGATCAGGAACCAAATTTAGAAAGGCTGAAAACAATCTACTCTGTATTATACACACATGAAAGTAACATAGTCAGTTTTCATTGCAGCAAGTAGTAATTGCATCAGTAAGAAATTAGATTGTTTCATCAGGAAGCTTCTGGGGTCCCTGTAGTAGAAAAGTCCTGACTACACCTGATCCAGCTATATGCTAGTTACTGAGTTCTTATGGTGTTAAAACAAGTTAATATACAGAATGTGCTTCAAGCTGTAAGGTGTTTTCATCTTTGAAAGTTTTGGATAGAAAACACATGGTTCTTTATAAGCCTAGAAAGTTGTTGCTTGTACAAGTGTGTCCTGTCCTCTTAACCATTGAATGTTGTCACTGGCAAGCTGTGCACTGATTCTCTTAGCATGATTGGCCCACAGGAGAATTTAAATAAATACATTGGTTGAGTGAATGAGCACTCCAGTCTTAAGTTCTTTATTTCTTCTACAAGTTTTTTTAATGTTTATTATTGACACTTCTTATTTTGATACTAAACTGTGCACTGCTGTATTCATCTCTATTTGCTAATTGTATTTTAAATTCTTAGAGCAGATATATTGTGGCTCACTTATTTTTGCTCACCTACACAGCACTTAAAAATAATGCATGCTCTTCATGGATTTAAAATCAATATTGTAAATATGGCCATCTTGCCAAAATCAGCCTATGGATTCAATGCAATCCCAATAAGAATTGCAACTGAATTTACTACAGAAGCAAAATAATCCAAAAATGCACGTGGGAACACAGAAGACCTTGTATACCTATAGAAATTCCTATAAGTAAAGATATTGCTATGGGTATCACCATAAATGATTTCAAGTTATGCAACAGAACTGCAGAAATAAAAATAGCACAGTATTGACACGAAAACAGACTTATATTGAATAGAAAAGAAGATCCATAGGAAAAATCATGCAACTGCGGTCCCATTTTTGTTTTTATTTTAATTAGTCTGTTTCTCTGTCTATCATCTATCTGTCTGTCTGTCTGTCTATCCATCTATCTATCTAGAGAGGCCAAAAATGCACATTAGAGGAAAGACAGCTTTTAACAAATGATGCTGGAAAAATTGGAAAGTTACAAGTGGAAAGAATGAAACTAGATCCTTTTTTCCCTTATCCTGTATATGAACCAATTCCAAGTGGATCAAAGACATCAAGCTAAAACCCACGACTAGAAGAAAAAGGGACTACATGACAAGATATATATACAGGAAACAGCTGCACATAGGACACCAGCAACATAGGACATAAGTCTTGAAGTCAAATAGTCTATACAGCAAAGGAAACTATCAGCCAAACAATGATGCAGTTTACAAAATCTGAAAATATTTGTCAGCTTTACATCTGCCAGAAGATTAATATCTAGAATATACAAAGAACTCAAAAACCTCGACACCAAGGAAACAAATAACACAATAAAAAGGGACTGTGGAACTGAATAGGGAGCGTACAAAATAAGAAATAGTAATGGCCAAAAGCACTTTAAAAACTTCACAATCATTAGCCATCAGGAAAGTGAAAATTGTAACTACTTTTGGATTCTTTCTTATCCTAGTTAGAATGATTAATATCAAAAAACCAGTGACAGCAGTTGCTGTGAGGCTGTGGGGAAAGGAGAACCCTAATCATGGCAGATGGGAGTGCAGACAGGTGCACTATATTCTATACTATGGAAATCTGTATAGGGGTTCTTCAAAATGCTGGAAATAAACCTGTCATATGACCCAGCTATACCACCCCTAGGCATATTCCCACAAGACTGTGCTGTACTACAGAGAAACTCGTTCATCTATTTCTGCTCTATTCTAATACTCAGAAATGGAATCAGTTCAGATTTCCAGCATCTGATGACTGTATAATGAAACTTAGTACACAGTTGAATTGTATTTGACTATGAAATTTTAAAATTTAGAGACAAGTGGATAGAACTGGAAAAATTCATATGAAGTAGTAACCCCACCCTAAAAGGCAAATGCAACATATATTCAGTCATATGGAGATCTAAGTTTTGAATCTTCAGATTAACATGGTTAGCTAGTAGAACCTATAGGATCCATTAAGGTCCTATAGAAGATCAGTATGTGTGTATAATGTGCCTTACAGAATAGTAGGACACTGGTATTATAATGGTAGAGAGAAGGAATACTAGGGGTGAAGAGGTTTAAATAGGGATGGAGATGCAGAGAGCCCAGAGGATGGAGAGGGTGGTTTAGCTAAAATGAAGACTGTATGAAAAAGTCAATGGAAACCTACCACTTTATAAGGCAATTGAAACTATGGTTATGAAAAAGGGATAGGAAATGCCCTCTATGACAAGATGATACTACTCCTAAAGCCATCATTTATTAAATAAAAAACCTATTGCCCAGTGAGTAATTGTTCTTATGAATTTGTTATAATCAAAAATGTCATTATCTATGACAGCAGATGCTGTGAGGTCATGGGGAAAGGAGATCCCTATTCATTGCAGATGAGGGTGTAGACTGGTACAGCCACTTTGGAAATCTGTATAGAGGTTCCTAAAAAGGCTAGACGCTCTTCTATCTTATATGGAATTTCCCTCTGTATGTGGTGAATATATTTTATCACCATTGGTTAATAAAGAAGCTGCTTAGGCCCATGGAAGGGCAGAATAAAACCAGACAGGATATCTGAACAGAGATATAGAGAGAGAGTAGGTGGAGTCAAGAAGACGTCATGTAGCTGCTGAAGGAGACAAATGTTGTAACCTACCAGTAGACTACAGCCTTATAGTGATACAGAGATTAATAGAAATGTGTTAATTTAAGATGAAAGAGTTAGTTAATAAGAAGCCTAAGCTAATAGGCCAAGCAGTGTTGTAATTATATAGTTTCTGTGTGATTATTTGGGTCTGGGTGGCCGGGAATGAACGATCAGTCTCCATTTACATCTATCATATGACATAGCTATACCACCCCTGGGCATGGAGGAGGTCCCAGTGGCTTTCAGGCTCTGAACAGTCCCCTTGGTTGCCCTTCAGAACTAGATGATAAGACCCTATTTCTAAAGATATCACTCACTTTGGATGAAGACTGTAGAGAAATCAAGCTGCAACAGAGGTGGAAACTTCCCTGCTGGCTAGCTTTTATGTGCCAAGAGGATGCTGGGGAAAAAAAGGTACCAATGGTCTTAGGTATTTGTGAATCCTACAATGATAGCCTGCCCAGGCAGATTGTGCCCATTGGTGCAATAGTGGCACAATTGTAAGGGAAAACAAACCACTCTTAGAGGTGAGACCCACTCCATAGAAGGGAATGTATGTCTGTTACTGTAAAGCAGGTTATAAACTCATGTCTGGGGAGGTCCCAGGCTCTACAGGGGAACTCACTGTTGTTAAACTAAATTGACATGGAGATAAACTACCTTCTAATTATTTACTCTTATACAACAGACAAATACTGCTCTCAACACTAATCCGAGAAGCTTCTTTGTGCAGTGTAACACTGAATATAGGACTCATGGCTGCTGAAGGTGCTAAGAGTAAGTCACAGTGGCATGCTCCTCCTAAAGGAGACATTTATACCACCTCCTTATCGACTGCAAGAAAACCATGGACAGTTGAGCAGAAATAATATAAGAGCTGGATTGCGGAGAGAACGGGTACAGGATGCTGTTTTCAGGGTACAGCATAGCCAATGTGAACAATCTCATAGCAGCCAGAGTTGTCTGCACAGGGCCTGTACAAGACTGGACCTTTTAGCCATCAATCACTTATTCCAGCTGAGCTTCAGGCTACTGATGGATTCTGGGAAGGGACAGTCATTTCCTTCACCGAATGGTTGGTTCATCAAGTTCCAGTGGGCCATTCCCAAACTGTAGCCATACTGGTAGCCTTGCTTAAAGGCAGTTTATTCCACAACAAACAAACAAGCAAACAGCCCCCAAAACGGCATACATAGAGAAAAGGACTGTAGAGAGGAAGGGAAATGGCAAAGGTGGGAAGGAGATGAGCACAAGCAGAATATATTTTATATATATATGCATATATATGTATATATGAAATTATCAACAGATTTAATCAGTCTAAAATAAAAACAACATGTAATAAAGAACTTTATTATTATTTCTTGCCTATACATCCATTTACTTTAATAAGTTACTATAATTTATTATTTCTCCTATTTTAAGATGTTCCAATATATTCAGTTTATCTTCCCCCCCTTCCTCACAGGGTCTCTGATGTCAGCTAGGAAGATGATCTTATTATTTGGAACCTTTAAACCCACAAATTCAGCCTATGATTTCTAAGGTTATTCATTGAACTAGAGCTAGGGGTCTTATGATCCAAGGCAGAAAAAAAATCTCTCTTCCTCTCTAGGAGTAGCAATCTCAGACGATCCAATGCTATTCATCTTGGATGGAACCCTTCTCACCCACCGGCAGCTTTCTTTAGCGTCTCTGTAACCATTTTCATTGCTCTCAGTGTTTGGTGAAGTACTGAACTTCCGCAGGCACAGATGATTGGATCTCTTTTCTTCTTTAGCCAGGTAGTTCTTTAAATAGACAGAAAACTGATATAATCCGGGTAGCGATAGCTAGTTCTGAGTCAGTTTGTCCAGAGTCAAGTGGGTCTCAGACAGAAATTTTCATTCTTTTTCTCTGGCCTTGACTAAACTAACAAATTTAAACCTTGAAAATCTTACCTACAAGTAAGGACACGTTCACCATATTGTCCTAAGTGAGGAAACCAACTCACCTCTAATACCGCAGACAACACTGAGGGTCTTCAGCCCATGATGACAGTTACTGTGGAACAGAGGAAGGTGGGCCAAGTGATGCAAATGTCAACACCAGAGGCCCTCACAGATCCTTAACATCCTCGTTATCTATTAAATTTGATACCAAGGGCTGAAGGCACTAGATCTATTGTAACATTCTACTTTAAAATTATGTTTAAAATGACCCCATCGAATCTTAAATGACTTTACTCATGATACTTGATCATCGTATGCGACCCTAACTGGAGCATCTATCCCATCCAGATAATGCTGCTGTCCTTCTAGCTGGAGGGGCTGTTTGTTGTTTTCTGGTGACCTTTAAAACTTGGCGAAGCCTGGCTGCTGCGACTGCTCCTGAGGGTCATCTCCACACTTGCCACCAGCAACTCTGAGTGCCCTTTCCTCAGGGTCTGCTAAGAATAGTTGTTTTCCTCAAGGCATTTTTCAAGGTTGTCATAAAGTCTAAAGGGGACAGAGAGAGACACAAGAAGCCCACTGACAGGCCTCTGTTTTCCGTTTTTCAGAAGGACGTGTGCATTCTGAAGGAAAGCAGAGAAGTCCATGCAACGTGCCACCAAGGAAAGAGCTTATGTTCATATTAAAAATCTATAAGTTAAATGTAATACAGAATACAATAAATCAATAAATAATTATAAATAGATATTTAAAAAAAACAGTAAAACAAGAAAAGACCCTCTGCCCCATGACAAAATCATAGTGATCACTTTGGAGATAAACTATTCTAACAGATTATACAACACTAACAGACTACACAGTTTATAAAGATGTAATTTTGTTTATTATCTTTGGAAAATACAAGGAGATTTTTGAATGATATTCTGAGTCTGGTTTGGAATACTGCCTCACAATAGCTCCTGTCTTTCTCACCTTCTCCATATTTCCTTCAGGATCCAGAGCTACCTTAGGGGTCCCGGTCAGAGCAAGCTGGCATTTATCCATAACATGGCATTAGAGTGGAGAGCGGGAAGAACAGGGGCTAGTTCACTGAGGTTGACTTCAAAGAAGTCATGTGCAGCCAGGCAGCAAGCATGATTGACAGCTTTCTGCTGCAAAGGAAGGAATTCTGAAGCTTTTCTTTTGCAGATTCCTAAATGAGCTAGATACAGTATATTAACAGTTATTATATTTCTGCCTATGTATAGTAGTTTAATGAGACAAGATTTCTTGAACTTGGTGTATAGCTATGGATGTCCTTGAACTCCTGATCTTGTGTTATAGGTGCGCATCACAATGCCTGGTTTTGACTTTCTGTATTTCAGATGACGAATATTTATGAGAGTTTTGAGAACTGAGGACATTTGTACATTTGTATACATTGTTTACCTGTTTTCTGTAGGTTATTAGTGCTAAGTATTTTATGCACCAAACCTCTACAGCTTGAACCAGATTGGAGAGAGAATCACAGAAAGCAAAGTATTGGTGTTTATAAATAATAAAGTTTATTAAGTTAGATCTAAATATATTTTGCATTATGATTTTTATATTCTATTCTTCCTTCTCTTATGGAGAAAAATGAGAGTGTTTTTCACTTCTGAATAGACATGATTTTTGTAGTCATCTAAGACTATAAAAAATGTAAGGAGAGTTTGCATAGAGACACACCCTTGAGATTCCAGCACTCAGGAAGCAGAGATAGGAGGACAGGAATTCAAGGCATTCAATGTTTAGTAAGTTTGAAAACAGCCTGGGTTATCCAGTACCCAGTCTTAAACTTCCTTTCTTCCTCAGAGAAGTAAGAGTGAGAGGGAATCTCTTTAGTCTCTGTTTTGTGTCTCTCTTACCCTTTAGAGTCTTGGAAGGTGGCCACCTCTCTGTTCCCCCTCCATTTGCTCTTCTGAGCTCTGTAGTTTGAATCTTGTCCCTACCATTTTACTAATGGACTACATAGAACAAACTGGTACCCTGGTATTAGTCAAATTTGAAGGCTTCTTTTATATTTCTTGTGCACTGCAGAATCAAATCATCTTGCCCTAATGTCTTTGACTGAGTTCTTTTCCTCCCAGATCCCTTAGCTCCTGACATTTCCTTCTCTCCCAGTAGCCATTGTTCAGAAGTAAGAATTTAAGATTCTGCTATATCCTAAACCCAGGCTGTACATAAGAATCACCAGAGAAAACTTTAAATATAAATGATGTCTGAGATCCACCCCCAGAGGGTCTGTTTTAATTGCTCTGGGATATGGCCCAAGTATTGGGAGTTTTTTTTTTTTTATTATTAATAGCTCCCTAGGTATTTAAACATTCTGCTAGGACTGAGAACTATCTTAAACGGTGACTCAGGTCTCAGGAAAGTTTATTATTTTCTTTGAAGTGCAAAATTGGCTCAAGCTCCCATCCTGTGGAGACCTTTAGGTTGCATTAAATAACTGAGATTTCTGAGAGGTCACAGTCTCATGTTTTTTTCCAGTTGTTTCTGGCTTCATCACTCATCTTGCATCCCTTGCATCTCACCTCTTCACTCAGCTCATCCAGTTGCCTCTTCTCTGCCCACCCAGGCACAGCGCTCACCAGTTTTCCCTTGTTCCCTCTTACAGAAGTCATTTTATGGTGCCAGACTGTAGTAAAAGGCGCGGGCCTTGTTCCCGGTACCTGGCTAGCTTAACCCCCGAAATAATTACACAGAAACTATATTCATTTAAAACACTGCCTGGCCCATTAGTTCTAGCCCCTTATTGGCTAACTCTCACATCTTGATTCAACCCAATTCTAATAATCTGTATGTCACCACGAGGTCGTGGCTTACTGGGAAAGATTCAGCGTGTCTGACCTTGCAGCTTCATGGTGGCAGCTCTCTGTCTCTCCCTCTTCTTCCCAGCATTCTGTTCTCTTTTCCCCACCTATCTAAGTCCTGCCCTATCAAAAGGCCAAGGCAGTCTCTTTATTTAACCAATGAAAACAACACAAATGCAGAAGGACCTCCTACAACAGACTTTACTGAAGATTGGAGCTGCTGTGAGCTTGAATTTGCAAAGAAAGAAGACATGGGGTATTTCTCTTTAGAGTCCCGCTTCTTGTGGTATACTTGGATCAGAAGACCTGATGCCTCAATTATCTTCATGTGTTATGCAAAATACTTTAGGTTTCTATCTTTCTGTTCACCTCTTAGAAGCAACCTTCTCTTATTCATTTAAAAATACGGATTCTTATAGTTTATGAATTAAGTTTTCCTGATATAAATTATAACCTTCCATGTATCTTGACCCCTTGACACCTTAGAAGATAAAAGTTCTTGTATTCAATTCTGCTATGATGTTCCTTCTTTGTTTTGCCTGTCACATGACTTCTATCATCAGTTACATCGTTAAGCAAGATCCTAAGATGCTCCTGAAGGCTCTTTAAAGTCTCTCAAAGAAGCACTAATCTATGCATGATAAGAAAGAAATGTACAGAAGCAATTAAGGTTCTGGACATTCAAATGGAGAGATTATCCTTTTTTATCCATATGGATTCAATCTAATCCCATGAACCCGGAAAGCAGAGATCAGTAGAACAGAAAACTGACCAAGTGTTACAGAGAGGTTCCCAACTAGGATCTGTGTGCATCAAAGGTGGTTCTTTTCCCTAGAAAAATGGTGCTTTCTCAGCTATTAGCTAGGGTCTAGTTCTACGTGAAGTGGCTGCAGAAAACCAGAGCCTGAGTCCTATGCTTGTCTGGTGACAGAGTGGCGAACCTAGTTAGCAGCCTTAGTTGCTAGTTGCTGCCTAGTACAGTAGCCAGGGGAAGATGATGTCTTCAAGAAAAATTTCAAAAAGGCTTTCTGGAGGGCATGATCTTTGGTTCCAAAAAGTGTGTAATATCCACCAACTCTGCGAATATGGAAATAAACTGAGCACGTGATTGAACAGGAAAGGCAATTCCAGTAAAAGAAAGAATATTTCAGTGCTCAAGAGTCTTAGCTTGCATGTTTCTACAACAAAAAATATCCCAGTGCTATGTGGATTTTAGTTAAGAGCATGGAGACAACCCCAAGAAGGCCCAGGAAAGAAAAATATTCTCAAAGAGAATATGCATCACTAAAGTAATAATAATTTTAAAAGTTAGATACTTCCAGTATAAAATGAAACAAAATAAACATTTTCATTCCAAAATGGAGATATGAGGGCAGAGCCAAGAAAAATTGGACTGAAAACAAGAAAAATACCCACCGTGTGAACACTAAACCCTATACCTTCCTGTCTATCTTCTGGAACTTAAGAGGTAGTTATCTGTGCTCCAATGGGCTCTGTATCCTACACACGTGTAACCTCTGTTCAGACCAGCTCCACTTTAGTACTTCAGGTTTCTGTACATGTTCCATGGTGGTAATATCTCTGATATTCCGAAGTTTCCTTTTATTGGGTTACAGGCACTGTAATATATGTTCAAAATGAAAAGACAGTTAAGAGAGTGTATTAATAATGAAGCTCAAGGGATGGCAAGGATGTAGTAGTGAGATGGTTCCTAAAACTTTCTCCAAACTAAAGAAAAGAGTATCAGAAGATCAGAGAAACTCTAAGAGCCAAGTAAAACAAACACAATAATGTGTATCTAGAAAAAGAGAGCCAACCAGCAAAACATCAATGTAAAATGGGGGTTTAAAGCTACTGGACAGTTACTTCTGGTGGAGTGGAAAATACAATGGAATCACTAGACTGCAGAACATAACACAGTCATTTTCTATGTATACAGTAAAAAATCTTCAGTCTCTTGTTTTATACCTAGATAAGCCTGGAAGAGTTTCCAGTCCACACTCATCATAGTTAACTTCATAAAACAGAAAATGGGGGAAAAGAAGCACAAGATATTAGAACAACAGCAAACACAGAAATTAACAGAATCAATTAGTGAATTTAATTCTGTGCCATTGAAATATGAGTCTAGATCTCTCTTTAAAAAGTTCTTGTTAATAACATTTTAAGTGGAACAGTAACATGGGAGGTGGAGTTAAGTACTGCCAGCACCCTTGTCTAAATGAGAATCAGGATGTAGAATAATGAGAGTTTGGGTAGAATAATTTATAGTTAATTGCATATTATAACTTAAGACCTAAGATTAAATGGCAGCAGTACTAACCTAAAGAATGCAGAATACTTTGTCAAATCAGCCACAGTCTTAGGATTTAGAAGGAAATTAGCTAAGCCAGTGTATGCCTGTGGTACTAGCACTGGCGGAGGCTTGGACTGAAGAGTTGGAGGGTCATGAGCTCAAGGTCAGCATGAGTTGTGTGGTGAGGGCCTGTTTCAAAAAAAACAGATGGGGATACAATTCAGTGATAGAGTGCTTGCCTACAGCCTATGCATAACCTGGACCTGACTGGCAGCTCTCTCCCATGAAACCAAATGAACAAAACCAAAACAATAAAAAGAACAAGAAACATAAAACTAAAGAAGTAAGATGTACGTGAAAATATGTTTAAATGTTAATGGTATAAATATATCCAGTATCTTAAGGTGAGATTTTTTAACAAACATAGATGCAGCTGTATGATACATACCAGTACAAAGTGGTCTTCCAGTATATGGAAAGTAGCATTTAAAGTGAGAAGCAGTAACAAAGATGTAGCATTAATGACATTTCAGAATACAATGAGCAGCCAGCCCATCAAGTAGATACAAATTTTCCCATTCACAATGCACAATATAGACTCAAAGCATAAAAAAAACTCTAAACAGACATTGAGACAGCTGAACAGGTAAATTTATAATGACAGATTCAAAGGCACTCTACCAGAAGTAGGTAACTTCTGATGTAACATTGATAATGACATATCATTATCAATGAATAGTATACAAAGTAGATCTTTGTGTCCTCTCTGATAGTATTGTCACAGTTACTTCTTAGGATGCTATCCTGTAGTTGCTCCCAGTTTCAAAATATCAAAACATTCATGAAACTAATGATTTGCTAAGTTGTGTTGGTGAGCAATAATGGAGCCAGAAAATTGTAGTATTTGTATAGACTTTCAAGATGTTTAAGTTAGTATAAAATTTCTGTGCTATAACTTGGCAATGTTTAAAAAAAATCTTGTAACTTTGCATATATTTTTTTTCAGCAATTATAATTCAAAAAGTTTTGATAACAATATAATTATATAAAAGTATATATAAATGTTCATAAGGCTGCCCATCATGGACCTATATGTAATGGGAAAAATAACCTAAATATCCTGAAGATAGGAAATTGATTAAATTTTATTTTTAGTGATATGATAAATAGTATGTGAAATTAATTTGCTGAGTTAATATTTGATAGTTTTAGTAAGTATCATTTAGACTTGGAAAGAGAATGCTTTATAGATTTAAGAATTTCCTTCAACTAAGGGTATAATCTCAGAATCAAGCTATAAGTAATCACAGACCGCATTAGAAATAAAAGGAAATGTGGAATTTATGTGCCAGACCTGCTGTATAAGAATTCTAATGTCAGAGAAAAATATTCTATATATATGCTATATAGGGGAAAAGGTAGAATTACCCAGGAATACACATGACTGGCTAAATTATCTTCAAAGCATAATCATGTTGACATATAGGTAGATCAAAATATTAGTATGAATGTTAAAACTATTTTGTTTTCAGTTTACAGCATTTTGTGTCTTTCTTTACTATGATGACTTATTACTATTACAGTAAAATATTAGATTTGTATACTGTGATCTTTATGGATTTAGGGATTGACTTAACTAGAACAATGAGGGAATAAAGAAAGAACAGACACAGAAACATGGGCAAGAAAGCTGGAATTAGGTGGACCATGAACTCAGAGGGAGACACACCAGCAGGGGCCCAGAAACTCAGCATGTTTATTTTACACATATGCATAATATATATATGACACACATATGTTTGTATATGCATGTGTGTTTAAATGTGTATATATACATATGTGTATATATACATGCATATATGTGTGTGTGAACAAAAAAGTGGGTTTAGTTAATCTTGGTAATGTTGGTAAAAGGGTAGAAGTTTCAGGTTACAGTCAGCCAGGAGGAAGAAACTGGGGTCAATACTTTTAGGACACACAGCTGTAGTGGTATTTTAATTCTATTTTAATAAATAAAGCCTGCCTGAAGATCTGAGAGTAAACAGTCCCACACTGGTCAGCCTTACAGAACAGGTTATGGTAACACACACCTTTAATCCCAGTAGCCACAATGACATGCACTTTTAATCCCAGTAGCCACAATGATACACACTTTTAATCTCAGTAACCACACTGGTTGCCAGAGAAATTGCGTGGTGCATGCCTTTAATCCCAGTGGTTCATGCCTTTAATCCCAGCCCTAAAGAGGAGTATAAAATGAGGAGAGAACTCTCAGACACAGTCTCATTTTGGGATTCCTGGATCGCCATTTCAGATTGAGCTCAAGGTAAGAGCCAGTAGCTGGCTGTTTTGCTTTTTGGATCTCCAGGTTGAACCACAGTTTCAGACCCTGAGTTTTATTAATAGTGCTTCCACAGCCCACATTTCCACAAGGACCATGTGAAGGTATCACCATCCCCAGTGGGTCCCTGACATGACCATACCCATCCCATGTCAACAACATGCATTCATTCAGGACTTCTTCCCCTCCTAGTATTTGTACTTCATATTTAAACTTCAACATTTCAGTATTTTTCCATGCTTTGAATCAATTTCTCCTTTAACTTCTCCATGTGTTTCAGACTTCCTTGAATGAACATATCAGAATCTGACATTTGGTAGAGCAATCTATGTAAGTGCATCTCTCTTAACATGACTGGAATTTCTGGAGGGCAGTGATTCATCTTAGCACAACTAGCTTTCTTTTAATAGATGCTGTGACCTATTTTGTTAAGTTGAACTGAATTAACTCTTGGAACATACTTTCATCTAATCTCAGTTGCAATAAATCCATATAGCCTGTGCTCAAGTACTGGGTCAGTAATTGGAAACTGAATACAAGTGGTGATAAAACTCTGAGACTTCATTGAATTCCAACCTTGTGTTAGGCTTTACCCAGATATTTTTACTCTGTGCAAGCAAAGGTATATATTTTACTTCTACTAGAGTTTGATAAGATGGATATTTTCTCTAAGATAGAATACTTAGGTGGTAATTTCCCAATCTTCCTGTAGCAGAAGAAACATCCATCTTTTCAAAGGCTCTTGAAGTTGGCAGATACAGATGGTTTTCATTTCTGTACCCCATAGCTATGATATGTCATTGTTGAGAAAGAATGAACCAGAAATAACTGTTCCTATAGACAAAGTAGTCTATGGTCCAGAAAGGCAGTTCCCTGAGCTCCTATCTTTGTCTATCTCTTCCTGAGTCATTTGTGATAGAAGGCAATCAAAAGAGAAGTAATTTGAAGGCATCAGGAGAAGAGGAGTGAGAGAAATTTCAGGACATTCATAATAGAACAGAGAACTTGAGAGACTAGCCTGAGCCTTAAAGAGAGGCCTGGAGTTGAAGGTAGAAGCATCATTATTTCAAGGAGAATGAAGCTAAATACCCTTATCACATATTTTTTCTTATGTTCAAACAATTATATAACAACAAATTGCTGAGCTGAGGTCCTGTATTCCCATTGCCTTGCTTTTATGTTGGTGATTACAAAACCATTTCAGGGAAGAAATGTGCCTCCTTATTAATGATCTGCAAAGAAGCAAAGTACATACCATTCTGGGCAAACCTTTTCAGAGTTAAACAATGTTTGCTTTAAACATCAAAGGAATGATATGTTTTTATATAAAATATATATTTTTCATATATGATAGAAAAAATGATTTTTGTTCTATGATTCATAGATGGAAGATTATTGATCTCAATTCTCAGTCATAGAAAACCCTTTTGTATATGACAACTAGCAGCAGCACCAGAGTTATAATTATTAGGGAAATGCCAATAGATTTAGATGCCTCTAGTCATTGTCCTTAGTGAAGGTTGTTAAGGTAATCATTTGATTGGCAGCTTCACGAAATAGGATGACTTAAATTTATGCAACTATAGCATCAACAAAATTAATGAGTTTTCCTAGTTTCTCTCCACTATAATAAATCCTACATTGTCTTCCCCAATATAAATAATCTTGTCAGCTATTTTTGATCCAACAACATTATTTGAAATAAGAGATTTCAAGAAATAAGAGATTATTTTAGTAGAAAGTTCTTGGTAAAATCAACTGCACAATCTCATCATCACCTGTGCAAGAAAACTGAAGGGCTGGGGTTTTTAGGTGAGGGAAGGAGCTAAGCAAGAATACAAGGCTCCTGGTCTATGGCCTCAGGCTTCTAGCAACTCTTTATTACATGGTTCTCTCCCTCCTGAACAAGAGGTTTTCAGTTAGAGACACTTATACCTTAGGGCTTAAGTTTGTTTTGCTCCAGATATAATTCTTTGACCTGTATTGACTCATGACTTCTATTGCTGGTCATATAGTAAACAGAACAATCAAAAGCAAGCATATAGAACTTTTAGCAAACGTTAATTTGATGAAGTAAACATGTATGCTGAACACAGCAATGAACAATTGGAACTCATGTCTTTTTTGTGCTTGCTTTTGTAATTGTACTGACATAGTATTTTGTTTTATTGTACTTAGAATGCACTGGTCTTTACGAGACTAGAAATGAAGACCACAGATGGACTGAGAATCACTGCTGCAAGTCAGGCACTTATGTCACCAATGGAGCATTGACAGAAAGAGGCATGTACAATCTTACATAAGCAATTAAAAGGAGTGAAATTAGAATATACTATAGTTGACACTGGACATCTTATGTGGGTATTTTATAGAAAATAAAGTAGAAAAAGAGTAAGAGCCCTAATGTATGGCGCAAGCTCATGCTGCCTGCTAATTAATCCTGTTCATCAAGCTCTTTAAGAAATGTGAATGTGTTTTCCCAAGGTCAAAAAGCCTCTGGTAGTTCATAGCACATAGGGCAATTACTAAATACTGCCACTCTTACATTTTTTTCACCAAGTTTTTAAAATACCGTTCTAAATATATGATGCTGTGTCTTAATTTGAATTTTCTAAATGTGATAGTATATCTCCTTACCTACCAGCCAGCTTCATTCTAGGCCCCAGTCTAATGTCATCATCACAGTAAAATGTCTTACTCAACCCCGTGGGCTTTCTTTCACCTCTAGATGAAGCAATAATAATTACCTCCCATTATCCAAGTCAAAGAAAAACTCAAGGATGTCTGAACGCAGTATCAATCGCAAGGAAATATTTTGAAGATTTTCTTCCAGGCCTGTTAATGATAATTACCCTATCAGACAGAATGGGCTTTTATTAACTTATATAATACAATAAAGGCATGTTCCCAGGAACATCATCAAACACAGCTTAAAGGTAAGTAAGAAAACTGGGCGGTGAGTGATAGCTCTTAAGGAGGTTGTGCATGATTCTGAACGCTAAGTGAGATAGTTAGAGCTGCCCCAGTCAGGGTGTCAAGTCTTGGTGTTACATGCAGACGTGGGATGGAGGCTAATGCCCTTCCTTTCACTGTGAATGCCCTATCTTCTTTTACAACAGACCCCAAACAAACAACACGTTCTCTATCAAGCTGATTCTGAGGTTTTTCTTTCTCTGTGCTATGATTGGGTTATGTGTATATTTCAATAGTTCTCTACCTTTAAGTATTCTTGTTTATATATTTTCCTGTCAGAACTTTCCAATATACACATTAATAGTCTCAGCACCTGGTATGTAATAATAGCTTTGTAGCATTTGCCGAAAGGATGATCAGATGTCTGATTTACCCTTCAGTTCATGTGAGTTATAAAATATCCCCATCTGGATCCAACTAATCATATTTATTCATTAATCATAAAATGTACACACAACTTCAGTACTTCTGTCTAGTGTTTTTTTCTTGCACATTATCTGTGACAGCAACAGAAACTACAAAAGAGACCAGAGTCAAGAAAGAAGGTCACACAGTTGTTACTATTTCTGGTGCTATTTATTAGTTTCCTCATTTGGTCCTCATGAGTCCAGTCCAGTCCAGCAGTAGGCTGATCAGCACAAGCCTCCAGTCAGATAGGGCTAATCTCTATCTCCCTTCACCTAAAACTGTTTCATGCTCAGCACAAGTCATGCTTGATTCTTCTTTATCATTTGCTTGGAATTTCTACCCGTGTGTACTACTCAGAAAGAGGTAAAACTCTAAACGTGAAGTACCAAATGTACACCAGGCCTACACTTTGCGGGATTCATAAATGAGTTAATAAATTACTCCAGTACTTGATGCTTTCATTAGTTGAGCTGTCACTCTAGAAAATTATTTCCTTCTTATTAGGTGATACTGTTACCATGCTTTCCAGATTAAGAAAGCGAATCTCGGGAAAGATTACAAGTTGTCCCATAAGGAGCAGAATAAAGATTTAAATTCAGTAGCTAAATGCCAAGTCTGTACATGTGACTGAGTGATTTCTTGGTTGGGGGGGGGTTGTTGTTCTTTCCTGGATCCCTTTTGTTACTTATCTAGACTGTGAAGAAGAATAGATCTCATTTTTCAATTATGCTTGAAATTTATCAAGTTCTCTAGCCTCCATTTGTATACCCTTTTCCTGTGCTATTGACAGGCAATAGTCAGGATCCTTTTCATGTATGTGTGTGCTCACATGTCCCTGTGTGTGTAGGTGTACATGTGTACCCACAAAAGACTGAAACTTTCATAAACACTTTGTTAAAAAGAGCCATGCGCTATAGTTTAAGCTTGCTCAGCTTCTCCTAACCTGTTATTGCTTTATTTCTTGCCCTCTTATCTTTCTTGGGGGCTATTGTGTTTCCAATTATACTACATCTCATTAACCTGATCTTATTGGTGCTGTCTATGATGTGTTCTCTGTAGAAAATCATGAAATAAAACAAAGCAAAACCATACCAATGGTCCCTGGAATGAATCGCACTAAACCAGAATCCTGTTTCCCTATAAGCTGACGGAATCCTTTCTATAATACTCTGTAGATGACTATCAGTGAACACATAGTGGAAAATGTCTGCTGTTCTAATGGGTTAATGATGCTGTCATACAGTTTTCCCCATATAAAGAGGAACTCCTTCAATCTGTTGAAAAATAAGCATGAGATATATAGGTAAAAGGGGGGTATGGAGTGTGTATATGTGTGTTTGTGTGTGTGTGTGTGTGGCATGTGTACGTGTGTAAAATAGAATTTAGCACTGGATGACTTCCTCAGTTGGTTCTCCGGTTTGATGTTGATACAGGACCTCTGAATACACCTGGAGCGGATCAATTCCATTTGACTAGATGGCCAGAAACTGCCAGAGATTCTCTGTCTCTGCCTGTCAAGCACCAAGGCTACAGACACATGCTGACACTCTTGGATTTTTCTTTGAGGGTTGAGGTACAAACTATGTCCGCATGCTTAGACGGCAAGTGCTTTACTGACTGAGCTGACTTGCAGCCTCTTGACATTCATGAATGTTGTTTATATTTGTTTACTTTTCTCCCCAGGTTGAAACTACCTTTGATAACCCTACTTCATAAAGAGAACCAATGGCTACTTCATGTTATTTCAACACAACTTTGCGAAGGCTGCCTGTAATTGTCTTGACGAAACCTAGAATTCCTGGAAAGACAGGCTCTACCAGATCTGCTTGCCCAGATCAGTGTAGTCAGATTCCTGAGGGATTGCCTTAATTCAGTAATTTGAATGGGAAAGATACATTCACCATGAGTGACAATATTCCGTCTGCCTTAACTGCATGAGAATGGAGGAAGCTGGTCAAACACAAGCCCTCATACATTGCTTTCTCTCTGGCCTTGACTGTGGATGAGGCGAGCAGCTTCAGGTTCCTGTCTCCAGTACTTTCTCCCAGTGTTATACTATAACCTAGACTTGTAAACAAATGCAAACACTTCCTCCATTAAGTTACTCTTGTCAGAGTACATTGTCATAGCAACAAGAGAGAAAACGAGGACAAATCCACACACAGAATTTCAACAACTCTTTGACTACTGGGCCTCTGTTTTTTGAAAAACAGATTTTTCAGTCTCTGTTAAATTTTTAGTAATGATAATTATGTGGTTGGTATGGTTAAACAAATCAAACATCGGGGCGTTCATGATGATTTCATAAGAGAGATTTCTGCCTTAAAGACCTTTATTCTAATTACATTGTTTTTGATATTGATGTAGACATCAGGGATATATATATATATTAGTTACAAGTATTTTTCCTGTGTGCATACAGAGTCAAAACAAAGATGTCTAGATAACTAGAATGGCCACATTAACTCTTAGATAAATTAAGATAGTCACTGCCATTTCTTTGAAAAAGAAATAGGTAGCAGTGTTTGCACGTGGGGTTATTATGTCCACTACTGAATGGTAAGATGTTTGTACTAAAGTATTGTATATGATTATCTCTTGCATATCATAGGTTTTAGTCTCTTACTGGATAATTTGGGTGAGACAGTGAGTCTCTGAAAATCTTCACCCATTGATTCAGTAGAGAAAGGGACCTCATTGCCATCAAGGGCAATGTGCACTGGAGGCCAGTAAATGACGGCAGGACTAGTGAGGGAGGACACCCCATAGTGTGAATGGGGAGAAAATAAGAAATGTCTGCAGAACACGTGACATCTTCAATAGACAGTAGTGTTCTTAGTGTGATATTCTGCATGTACATTCCCCAAACCAGAGTAACAGCATGGATATAAGGAATGCCGATGGCATCACAATACTGATGTGGTTCACAGCTTCTCAGTACACCATATGCTGCTTGGGCTAATGACAAATGATGGGACTTGGGAAGAAAAGGTACAAGCTGGGTACTACGTTATCTAGAAAGACGGGAGTTAATCTATGAAAACTGGAATGAAGTTGTCACTGTCATTCTGGAGGTGTTGGCAGGTTCTTCTGAAGATGCTAGATAGAAGTAGTGCCGTTGGAAGACATCAAGCCTCCAAGATAGGGAAGCTCAAAAAAGACACCCCTCTGTGACTCGAAAGTGACACTGGAGCAGGGGTATCATGCCTGTTTAAGTTTGAGCTTGGATAAAGGACTGTTTTGAAGCAAGAAATTTGCTAACCTATATGCTGGATCCTGACTTCATTAATGGTGAATTGACACATCTGCCTTTTGTCATGAGACATGACTCCAGAGGCAAACTGGGTAGAAGGCTGGCCTTACTTCAGAGAATAGCTTATAAAAGGAAAACTCGCTGATCTCCAAGGCTGCTGATTTCTTTGATAAGCCTCTGGCATTTGCTGTATGCTCCCATGCTGTTTGTGCTGAAGCTCTTGCTCTTTGGAGGGTCCATTCAGAGGAGAAGGCTCAGAGAGATATGCCCAAGTATTTGGTTATGCCAATGCCTCCACCGCACTTAGGCTGCCATTAACATTGGGAATCCACCCATCTCATTACTGCATAAAGAGCAATGAGCTCATTTCTTCCATCCTTATTCAGTAGAGCTCAGCAACATGTTCTCTGTAGAGGAGAGCATAAAAGCTTTCTGCCTCACTCCCAGGAATGGGGCTTTCTCCTCTCTCCTACATAAACCTGACAAGGGTATGCTCTCACAGCACACCTTTGACCCATGGGTTACAGAACTGGACTAAAGAACTCTGGACATCTTGCAGAAGTGCACGGGAATGGTCTCTTCTAAGACAATGTCATGCTTCATGAAAATGTATAAAGGGAAAACTGGGCTTGTTATGAAAGGACAAGACTTTAAATCCATGCTTACCACTTGCTAGTTATCTCAAGTTGAGTAAGACATCTTTCTTAATCTCTGCACGACATAAAAATAATAAGGTTTATATCTAAAGTCCTATGGGACCATAATGAGATGGTGTGTGGACAATTACATGGCAAACGCCACTACCCTAGAAGGTCAAATTGTCACAAGAGAAAACAGGTTGGACCTCAAGGAATCTCTTAGTCTCACAGCTGTTACTTGTGTTACTTGCTACTTCACTTATTTGATACCCACTAGGTGATGTTTCCTCAAAAGTCTTTGAATTGAAGCTCTGTGAGGGTCTATGTTGTTTTCTCCTCTTTAAGTTAATTATTAACTATTATTTTGTTCTTGAAGCAGTCTCTAGGACATAAATAAGCCTTCAATATGCTTTTTAAAAAATCCTCTTGGCTTCATGTATTTCGAGGTGTGGTAATTTGGGGTGGTACAAAGGGACTATGAGATGACTGTGGGATCAAATTGAACATGACTTTTCTAGGATCAGTCTAATTTACCAAGAATTACTAACTGCCAGGACATTCCAAAGATTCCCCAGACTATGAACTAGCCTGAGAAATTGCCCTAGCTTGAAATCGATCTTTGGGTTTTTCTGATATTCCTTGCCATGGGTCGCTAATTGTGTGCCTAGAGAAGCTGGTATTTCTTCACTCTTCTGTAGTACAGGTCACTCACAGGTCAGCAATATCACAAGAGGAAAAGATCTCAGAGGTACAGCTATTTTAAGGGTAAAAGTAGCATTGGGGCTAGAGAGCTGGCCCAGCCAGTAAAGACGTTTGCTATCAAACCGAGGATCTGAGTTTGGTCATCAGAAACTACATGGTGGAAGGAGAAAACCTACCCCGTCAAAGTCACCTTCTGACCTCCACATATGTACAGACACGATGCCTATATACATATACACATAAAATAACTAAAAGAATTTAAAAAGGAGCAAATGGGAAGCAACAGGGACTTGAGGAGAATACAGCTTCTCGTTAAATTCTATTGCAATCAGGGTCTACAGAATTAGAAAAAATCCCGACACCATTCCAAAGCAGGGAGCCATCCTTCTGGATACCAATAGGATATTCATGAAGGGCCTTGTCCAGTTGGGGAAGGATATGGCTCTTGACTATTAATCTCTGAAAAATCTTTTCCCCTCATGACACCCTATGGATTCTATGTAGTAAGTAAAGAAAATACACATAGAGAAACTGAGAGCTTGGTGTTTGTCTTCATAAGTTGGAGACACACACATGTCAGAGTTGAGAAGAGAAAATGGGAATGGGATGGAGAGTTGAAAGAAATTCATTGTTGAATAGAAAAGAAGATTGTGGATACAAGGAGCTACCCATACTGTTTAGACAAAGGAAAGGGTTGGTATGGGGGGAGAAGGCGATCAGAAATGCTTCCTTATTTTCTGTCAGGCTCCTGTTACCCTCAAAGATTTGGTGTATGTTTGTTGGAGGGTGGCACAGAGTTGAACTATGTAGCCTAGCTGGTATAGGAGGTTCTTCTGTTCATGTGTTGCTTTCATTGGTTAATGAATAAAGAAACTGCATTGGGCCTGATAGGGCAGAACTTAGGTAGGTGGAGAAAAAAGAAATGAATGATGGGAAGAAGAGCAGAGTGGGAGACACCATGGATCTGTCGCCAGAGATAGGCATACTGGACCTTTGCTGGTAGGCCATGACCTTGTGGTGATACACAGATTAATAGAAATGGGTTAAATCAAGATGTGAGAGTTAGCCAATAAGGAGGCTAGAGTTAATGGGCCAAGCAGTGTTTTAATTAATATAGTTATTAATTCTATGTAGTTATTTTGGGTGTACTCTAGCCAGGTGGCCAGGGTGAAAAGCAGGCCCTCTGTCCATCAACACCCAGCTTGGCTTAAAATCCAGGATGGCCTTGAGCTCAAATTTCTCCTGTCTGAGTCTCATGTGTGCTATATGAAAAATGTGCAACACACTCAGCTATAGATTATGGTTTTGGAGACACTGGGTATGGAAGACCCATTTTAAGTTAATTTCTTCCAGAATACTGCCATTTAAAAAGGGTATTTAAAATTGCCATTTCTTAAGCAGATATATTTCAGAACCAGTTACTGCAAACTGTCCATTCTACACATACACTGTGCATAAACACACACACACAAATTAATAAAAATAATAAAATTAGACTTTAAGATTAAATGTTTCCTAGGATTTACAAGTATGTACACTATGTTTACAAGGCATGGTATATCTTGAAATCAAAGATCTTTGGGATCTTTTAGGAGTCAAAAAATTTTGAGCTTGATGAAGAAATTAGTAGGATATCAGTGGAGAGAAGAATCTCAAGTGTTCTCTAATAATCAAATAAATTGAATTCAAACTCAAAGCTTGTATAAATAATTCATCTTGATCTAAGTCCACATATGGAGAATTATTCTTGAGGCAAAATTTCTTGAACAAATATTTCCATGCTCCGTAATCTTCCATCATCAATTTACATGTTACATGTTTATGGTATGAACGTTTAAAAAATTCCATTGCTAAAACAATTTCTAGGGTGCTTGCTTAGGCGTTCAACCATATATGAATGTTGCTCTCTTGTGTGATCTGGAGTTGAAAAACAAACACAGAAGAAAGAAAGAAAGAAAGAAAGAAAGAAAGAAAGAAAGAAAGAAAGAAAGAAAGAAAGGAAAACAGATAAAGGTTTCCAATAGGTGACATGACTCTGTGTGTGTTGGGACAATAAAGGAATTATGAAAGGCTCTTGAGCTGTGGGAGGACAGCTGCTCATGTAGTCAAGGCATCATCATTATTGATTATCGTATTCATTTTCAAACCATCTGTTGCCAAATACAGGCACTTGTAGCCCCATTCTCTCTTGTTGCCCCAGTGTGTGTCTTATGCATATTTAATTTTCAGTACATTTCAAAGGAAGCAACAGCTTGCACAGATGGATGATGCTGGAACAAAGAAATGATATTAGACCATTCTGTTGATGGTTCTTTTGTTTAAGACAAGATTATTCTTTCATATTAAACTACTTTAAATTCTCGGCTGCTTGACTGCAAATATGGTTTAAAAACTAAATACTGCCACCTGGTGGAACAAAAACATAACATCTAGAAGGTAGTTCTAGGATTTTATTTCCTCCTTCCATCCGCAGTATGCTCAATGGCATAATAATTTTAAATGAATTGGCCGATATAATCAGTAGGCAAAAGAAAAAGTATACATTTAAGATACCAGTGAACATTTTGAGTGTCTAGCCAGATGCAGTTATGTAGTAACAAAATTTCCAATTCAAATTCTTTTTGCCCATGAGGACTGTGAAGAATGTACAAAGCCAAGGAGCTAAATTTATCTTAGGCAATTATGCAAAGTAATTTCCGGTATCATTTATACTGTAGTCACAAATAAATGAAACCCACCCCTGAAGATCCAGACTGGTCAAATGAATGAAAAAGCTACTTCATGATTAGTTATCCTTTCGTTCACTTGGTGTAAACTTTTCTAATCTTTGGCATTCATTCGTGTTTGAGATATAAAAGCTTAGACTTTCTGATTTTCTTTTTACCCTTTTCTTTTCCTTTTGCATTTTTCTGAGAATTCAGGAAACTTTGTTCTCAACAGGGCTGAAACTGGAGTGAGTACCAGCAGAAGCCTGTATTATTTCATTGAAGATCCTCTCCCTCTTGTCTAGCTTTTTTGTTTTTTTAAAGACTAAAGCATGTCCCGAGGGAGACGTTATCAAGACATGAAGTGTTTCCAGGCAACAGAGTCAGTCTATCTATCTTCTGATTTTACCAAATGTTGGCCATCTCCAGGGAAAGTGGGAATACTTCTGGCATAAAAACAATATTTGATAAATGCTGAATTAGACCAAAATGAGGAATGCTTCTTCTCTTACAGTCCTTGTAAGGAGAAGTTTCAGCCAAAATGGAATTCCTGAAGTGCTAATCAGCCTCATTACATCCTAGTTAAAATCCTTCAAAGGCTTTATAATTAAGAAATTCCTTACAAGGTTATTCACCAACTGGTTCTTATACATTTATTCTCTTCATCCAAGCACACACACACACACACACACACACACACACACACACACACACACACACACCCCAAAACACATCGACACACACACACATACAGAGACAATACTCTTCAAACACAAAACTATGAAGACTATGTGCCATTCCTCAGATTACCACGTTGTATACAAGACTTTGATGACTTTTAGTCTGTTCTCTTTGGCTTTACAAAGACAAGAGGTTTAATTGGTTCGTGGTTCTAGAAGTTTAAAATGTGATATTGATTTCTGCTCAGCCCTGGACTTGAGTTTGGTAAGGACCTGCGCTGGTTATCATTGGGCAGCAGGGAGGGACGCATCACACAGTGAAACAAGAAGCCTGAGAGAAATGCAAGGGCCTGACTTGATCTTCTATACAGCTTACAGCTTATTTTTTTTTGTGGAAATTAAGTGGATTCTCATAATACTTTTAATACTGCCACAGTTAGAAGCAGACTTTTAGCACATGAATTTTGGGGACAGCCTTTAGCTGTGTCTATAACTAAACTGTAGCACTGACTTAAAAAAATCCTACATTTTTATGTATTTTCCTAGTGAACTCTCATAATCTTAAAAGGTTTTTCTCAAACACTACTTCCAGAGTGAGTCTGTTCTTGAACCATTTCCAATGAGCAGTAGTGCTTTCTCTCTGCAAACTTCATGAAGATTCTCTAGACACTTTACTCAAATTGTTTCTTGGGCCCATTTCCTTTACCATGTGTCTCATGAAATCAGAGTCTATAGACTCTATCTTTAGATGAGATCATTATTATTTTGAGTGCTAATTGACCCCTTTATGTCTTTATTAACATGATTATTAAAATCATCAATGACAGGTTGATGATATTGATAATCAAGTTTAATGTACAATTTCTTTTATTTAGTAAGACCTATCCCCAGGTCTTTATAGTCACTCATTAGGGACAGCCAAAAGATAGAGTTCTCATCAATAAGATGGAACTAGACATATGTAAGACTTTCTAGCTATTTCCTCATTCATAAAGTACTTGGTATATGTTTCTTTTTCCATTTAGATTTCTACCGCCTGGGACTAGGTGACAACTAGCTGAATTCCCTTAAATTTTAAGATGGAAACTAATGATGGCTGGGCGACCCTGACATCTAGAACCTGCAGAGCCATGGAGACCAGAGCTGCCAGTCCACACTGCTCCAGACTGTCATCTCACAGAAAAAACAATCCTGTCATTCAAGCCCTATGTTTTCGGGTGTTTCTTATGGCAGTTTTGTTTGTATTCTGATATCTTTTCAAATGGAAACTCTATTCTGTGGCACTAAAACTTTACTTTCATGTCTCTACTTAGGAAAAAGTTTCCAGTTGCATATTTGCTAGAAAGTAGGTTATGGGAAACATTGAAATATTGTTTCTGTAATGAGCTAAAAGAACATGTAAAACTTCTAATTTGAACTGTAGAGTTCAAATTATTGTAAAAGTAAACAAAACAACTGCATATAATCTTCAAAAATATTCTCAACTCTCAAGACTCTCTGGCTCTTTGTTTCTGCATTTTCCCCCTCCACTCTATTTTCTTCCCTTCCTATATTCTTGATCAGTCTCATCTCATGGTATAGGAAAATCTTGACCTCAATTCTGCAGCAGTGAAAGCAATTTAAACCAGCAGTTGCTAATGATTAGCCTGGCCTTTAACACCACTCAGATCTTTTCACTTTTCACACCAATGTCAAACATTCACCCTTCATCCTACCTGCAAACACATTTTAGAAATCCGAATGGTAGGTAGCTCAAATACTCTAAGGCTCACGTCTGTTCCAGCACTGGCCACAATCTGCATATAAATTCCCCTTATCAAAATTCTGGGCCTTGCTGTTTACCTGTTTGATGGAAACCCATCACTCTTTAGTGACTGTTCTCAAGGATGGGCCAGTGACTGTCTTTCTATATGTACGTTCCTCACCTGCTTATCAGTTGGTTCACATTAATGCCTGTAATCTGAGTCCGTCGTCCATCTCAGTCCTGTACCTGCCTGATGTTCTCAGATGATAAAGTCCTGTCCTCCACCTCGGCCCTGCTTGACGTTTTCAGATGATAAGGTTCTGGGTGCATTTTTACTCCTCCCTGGAGTTATTGGGTCAACAGTGGCAAGGTCCTACATTTAAACACTGTTGATAAATGACTTCCGATCTGTCAATTGTATATATAATAATATACATTATTAATATATTAATGTAATATATTAAAGACATATATATGCATATGATGTATATATGTATGCCAAACCTTAGAACTCTGAGCACTCTTATCATTGGCAGTTGCTTTCAAATCTGAGGTTAAAAACATACAAAATCATCAAAAAGCTTGATAGAATTTGACTCTGCTCTAAATTTATTTCTTTCATTCTCTCTCACAAGCTTTTGTTGTTGTATATTTTGTAAACTATGTTTCTCTCATTTGATGAGCTTAAATATTGTCCTCTATCTCTCTCTGCTTTTCCATGGGTGACCAATGAATGGTTTCATTTCACAGTGAACATTGATCCAGGAATGGGTAAATGATGTAAGCAAAG
This sequence comes from Ondatra zibethicus, assembly GCA_004026605.1. NCBI lineage: Eukaryota > Metazoa > Chordata > Mammalia > Rodentia > Cricetidae > Ondatra > Ondatra zibethicus. Next base: position 72,999 of record PVIU01008280.1, read on the forward strand.
CTTCAAATTCTTTATAGAGATTAAATTTCTAGAAGAGAAAGAGTTTTCAATCTTTTCAACTGAGATTTAAAAAAAAATAATCAAGGCCATCAAATCTGAAGATACAAATGGCAAAGTGGTTGGAAATAAATATCTAAATAGATGGAACTTTTGGGGTGAGTGTAGGTGGTCAGGAGAGTAGTGTAGACTAGAATCACTAAAATGATTTTAAGAAAAGGTTTATTAAGATCTGGTGTACATTGCTCACCTGTTGTCAGTTGTTTCTTTCCCACAGCAACTGCCTGTTGAATAGTTAGCACAGAGATCATGGTCCACCCAATTTAAAACTGAAAAAAAGATGGCCAGTCTTTAACTGTCTTTGAAACAGTTGAGATACCATCTTACACCTGTCAGAATGGCTAAAATCAAAAACACCAACGATTGCCTATGCTGGAGAGGATGTGGAGTAAGGGGAACTCTCATCCATTGCTGGTGGGAATGCAAACTTGTGCAACCTCTTTGGAAATCAGTGTGGCAGTTTCTCGGGAAATTGGGAATCAACCTACCTCAGGATCCAGCAATACCACTCTTGGGAATATACCCAAGAGAAGTCCAATCATAGTACAAAAGCATTTGTGCAACTATGTTCATAGCAGCGTTATTTGTAATAGCCAGAACCTGGAAACAACCTAGGTGCCCCTCAATGGAAGAATGGATCAAGAAAGTGTGGATTATATACTCATTAGAATACTACTCAGTGGTAAAAAAAACAATGACATCTTGAATTTTGCATGCAAATGGATAGAAATAGAAAACGCTGTCCCGAGTGAGGTAACCCAAACCCAGAAAGATGATTATGGTATGTTCTCACTCATTAGTGGACCCTAGCCATAAAACAAAAGACACTAAGCTTTTAGCTCACAAGCCCAGAGAATCCCAATAGCAAGGTGAACCCAAAGAAAGCATATACAGATCCTCCTGGAAGTTGGAAGCAAACAAGATCATCAGGCAAAAGTTGGAAGCATGGGGGCAGGGATAGAGGTGGGGGGTAGAGAGTAGGGGAAGGGGAGAGGGGGAAGGAGAAGGGTGAAACAGGTTTTCTTAAAAGAATTTATTTATTTAAACAATTCAAATATTTTCAAGCAGTAGTTTTACTTATGACCCTTTGAATGCTTTTTTAAAATGTGGGTCACAAAGGGTCTCTATCTATTATCTATCTATCTCCAGACTGAAACCAAATAGTGAGAAATTTTTGAATAAAATTTAAATATTCTTTGTTTATTGTCAAAGTAATGTAATTCAATATTTTATAGCAAATCATCATAGTAGGGGTGGAATCTGCATTGATATGCAATGAAAGTACAAAATATATAACAAATTTCTGTAAGTATTTGAAAAGGATTTAAAATATCTCAGTAAAAATTTTGAAAATATTTGTTAAAGATTGGGCTTTTTGCTATGTGGTCTATAGCTCCTGTGCGTACTGTCAATGAAGTTACATAACTTCATTAAAGATATATGCATATATATCTATATACACATATACTTATATGTATATTTATGGAAATTTATGTAAATACAAACAATATGAATTTTTATGGCTTTTTAAAAAGTTTATTTATATTTAAAAAACTATCTTTTCTCATTTTACATACCAATCCCAGTTCCCACTCCCTCCCCTCCTCCTGCTCCCTCCACCTTCCCCCACCACCCTATACCCCCATCCACTCCTCAGAGAGGGTAAAGCTTCCCATGGGAAGTCAACAAAGTCTAACACCATGCTTTGAGGCAGGACCAAGGCCCTCCTCACTATATCTAGGCTGAGTAAGATATCTCTCCAAGGAGAATGGGTTCCAAAAATCCAGTACAAACAGTAGGGATAAATCCTGGTCTCACTGACAGTGAACCCATAGTTTGCCCAAGCCATACAACTGTCACCCACATTCAGAAGGCCTAGTTTGGTCCTACGCTGGTTTCTCTGCTGTCAGACCAGGGTTGGTGAGCTCCCATTCTCTCAAGTAAGCTGTTTCAGTAGGTATTCCTACTATGGTCTTGACCCCTTTGCTCGTGTTATTGTTCCCCTCCCTCTCTTGGGCTGGACTTTGGGAGCTCAGTGCAGTGCTTAGCTGTGGATCTCTGTGTCTGCTTCTATCACTTGCTGGATGAAGGTTCTATGATGACATTTAAGACAGTCATCAGGGCAAGGATGACCCTCTCTACAATTGCTTAGAGTGTTAGCTGGGGGTCATTCTTGTGGATTTCCTGGGAATTTTTCTAGAGCCATGTTTCTTGCTAGCTTCATAATGGCTCCCTCAACCAAGATATCTCTTTCCTTGCTCTCTGCCTCTGTCCTTCCCCCATTTTGACCATCCTATTCCCTCAAGTTCTCCTCCCCCCTCCCCTTAGCCTTTCTCCTCTCCTTTCACTTTCCATTCTTTCCCCCATCCTCCCAGTTTTCTCAGGAGATCTTGTCTGTTACCCCTTTCCAGGAAGATCTATGTATGTTTCTCTTAGGGTTCCTCTTGTTACCTAGCTTCTCTGGAGTCATGGACTACAGACTTGTTATCCTTTGCTTTATGATTAATATCTACCTTTGAGTGAGTACATTTCATGCTCCTCTTTCTGCGTCTGGACTATCTCACTTAGGATGTTTTCTTCTAGTTGAATCCATTTGCTGAGAAATTTCAAGATGTCATTGCTTTTTACTGATGAGTAGAAATCCATTGTGTGAATGTACCACATTCTTTATACATTCTTTGGTTAAGAGGCATCTAGGCTGTTTCAAGGTTCTGGCTATTACAAATAATGCTGCTAAGAACATTTTTGAACATTCTTACTATTATTTATGCCTGTTCCATGCCTACCTCTCCTTCTATATTGCTTCTCCTCCAAGGAAACCCCATTTTTACTTTTCCTATTTTATATCTCATATCACCTATATTTTGCTATTTCCCTCTCTATCCCCCCATCTATGGTACTTTTTTATTTCTCTGGTTTCTATGGCTACTCTGGGTTATGAATGGACATCTGAAGATTTAGAGCTGGGAACCACAGATGAGAGGGGACATGTCAGTGTAGTATGAAGGAGCAGGCCGTGTTCTTAACTCCAGCTAGCTTAACTCCCGAAATAATTACACAGAAACTTTATTAATTAAATTACTGTTTGACCCATTAGTTCTAACCTCTTATTGGCTAACTTTCACATCTTGATTCAACCCGTTTCTAATAATCTGTATGTCACCACGAGGTCGTGGCTAACTGGGAAAGATTTAGCGTGTCTGACTTGGCAGCTTCATGGCGGTGGCTCTCTGTCTGCCTTCTCTCTCCCAGCATTCCATTCTGTCTACTCTGCCTACCTGATTTCTGCCCTATCAAAAGGCCAAGGCAGTTTTCTTTATTCACCAATGAAAGCAACACAAATTCAGAAGGACCTCCCACACCATGTCAATGTAGCATTTGTCTTTCTGTGTTATCTGACTTAATATGATCTTTCTTAGTTTGGTCCATTTACTTGCAAATTTCATGATTTCAGTTTTCTTTGCTGCTGAATTGGTATTCCATAATTTTTTTTTACCACATTTTCATTTTCCCTACTGATTTCTAGCGTAGTTACGTCAGTTTGTATTCTCATCAGCACTGAATGAGGCTCCCCCTTTCCTCACCTCCCCTCCAGCATTTATTACAAATTGTTTTGTTATTCTTGCATTCTGACTTGGGTGAGGTGAAAACTCAAAGTTGTTTTAATTTACATTTTCTTAATTGTTAACGCTAATGAACACCCTTTGAGATATTTCTTAGTCAGTTTTGTTTTTTCTATTGAAAAGTCTGTTCAGATTCATAGTACTTTTCTTTTCAGTTGAGTTGTTGGTTTTATTGACTCTGTTTTTTTTTTTTTTTTGAGTTCTCTGTATATTCTGGATATTAACGTCTGTCAGATGTTTGGCTGACAACAATTCTCTCCTACTGTGGGGATTTCTTCTTTACTCAATTATGTTGTTATCTGCACATAGTTATTTTAGTTTTATGAGGTCTTTTTATCAGTTGTTGGTCTTTATTCCTCAGCAAATGGAGTATTTTCCAGGAAGTTTTTTCATACACTTATATCTTGCAGGCTAGATTTTCTTTAACTGTTTTAGCATTTCCCATATAAAATTGAGTGCTTTGATATACTTGGCGTTAATTTTTGTGCAGAATGATAGATGCCCGTCTCATTTCACTCTTCTGCACATGAACTTACAGTTTTCCCAGCAACATTTGTTGAAAATGCTGTCTTTCTTCTAGTGTCTGTTTTTGAACTGTATCATAGAAAATGGTCGTAATGATGTGTACTCATTGAGCCTTCTATTTTTGTTCATTTGGCCTATGTGTCTGCTTGTATGCCAGTACCACTTTGTTTCTAGTTACTACAGCTCCTTTTTAGTTGTTGGTCAGATTTCCCAAACAATATGGACTGTTATCATTGCGCTTGGTTGCCTCCCAGGGTTTGAAAGTAAGTCCCCTTGGCTGAAGACATCATGTATTTTAGACAAGAGGACTCAGAAGATTCAAGCTGGATCTGAACTGCAATCCTCCTTCCTGAGGTCTCACTTTCAAAGTACCAACCAGCGGTTATTATGCAGACTGTCAAATTGGGGAAGCCATCAACAGTCTTCCTCATCCGGGATATGTACTACAGTAAGGAACAGCATGGCCTGATGACTCCAAAGGTTCAGTAGCAGTGCTCATATCCCTATGGTAACCAACAGCAGTTTAATTAGACTTCAGACCCTGTGGTGATTTGAATAAGAATGCCCCCTATAGGGTCAACTGTTTGAATGCTTGCTTCCCAGTTGGTGGACTGTGATATTAGGAAGTATGGCCTTTTTGGAGGGAGGAGTGATCTGGAGGTAGGCTTAAATGTTTCAATAGCACATCTGCCTGCCGCATGTGGATCCTATGTAAAGTCCGCAGCTACCAACGATAATGGACTAAGCTTCTGAAACTGTAAGCAAGCCCGCAATTAAATGTTTTTCTTTATAAGAGTTGCCTTGTTCACAGCAACAGAACACTATTCATTGGGAACGAAACCATGTCTCTAGTTCCTTGTCTGGAGGCCTAGGTAGCTATCTGGGGCCAGTGAAGTCATGTAGCATCAAGGAGAACCTCCTACTACAACATCAGTAGACCATCAGAATGCCTAACTTCATTCTAAAACTCATTCTTATATGCAATATTAGTCTATATTTATCTGTCTTTTTTCATTTAATGTATTTTCTTCTTAAACTCAATCATATTGATGCAAATGACAAGAATTCATTTTCTTTTGTGACTGAACTGAGCATACACATTTTCTTTGTTTCTTTTATATGTTCCTTTAATGTTTATCTGTTGATAATTACCTAAGTTTGTTCCTTATTTGGAGTGCCATGAGTAGCACACAGTAAATAGGGGACTGCAGATTTCTCATTGACACACTGATTTTGTTTTCTTAGGAAATATACATAGAAGTTGGATGATTGGATAATGTGGAAATTCTATCTTTAGTTTTTGGAGGCTGTGCTAATTTACATTCTCACCAACAAGTACATTAGAGGTTATCTCTTTATGTCTTTGCCAAAGTTTGTTTTTTTTCTTTTGTTTTGTTTTGTATTTCCTACAGCATTTTTAAGTGAAAGGCTTGGGTTAAACTTTCAGGGCTTGAAAGCTAGTAAGGACAAGTAAAGAAGTAGGAACAGAATCTGCAGAAGGCCACCTGGGCTTTGTATAAGCACACTTGTTTTGGCATCTTCAGTCAAATTTTTATATAGCTTTGCTCATGCAGTGGAGCAGGCAAGGGAACACATCAAGCATTAGCTACCCTTATTCCTTTCCCCTGCCTGAAAATCTAAGCAGATAAAAAACATAAAAAAGAAGAAAGTACATTAATTTTACCTATTCAAAATACTTAAGTGCCACATATATTTTATAAAAGGAAATAATTCAACTTACTACTTTCAATGTAATTATATTAAAGTACTTGTATGAAATAATTATGTATCACTGTGTGTTTTAAGGTTTCTCAATAACATGAATCCCCTATGTTAGGAAAAGTCTGAAAACGAGCCGCTCTGCTGGCGCAAAGAAATCCAATCAGGTCAAATCAAAACAAATTAAAATGCCCATGTTTTATTAAATGCAACACTCTCGGGTGACTGAGAGCATGGCAGGGGAGACAGAAAACCGGGTAGCACATGCAAAACCCGGCACCACATGTTCCTCCTCCGGGCAACCACTTAAATACCCTGTGGGTGTGGTCTTGACCCTCCCCCAGGGAAGTGTCAGGACCTGGCAAACTGGAATTTGGAATCCAGACCAATGCAACTCCCAGGCCAGGGGTCTGGGATGGATGCCAGAGGCTGGGGGTGATGCTCCCAACATAACATCACATTCCAGACTCTTTGGATATAGGGGTGACAGGAAGTTGAGGTGATAATTATGACCAACATTTTAGACTCTCTTTGTAAAAAGGGGAGTAGACTCAAGTCTGGCTACTTCCTGTGGGTATGGGACGACGTGGGAGAGGGGAGAGCTGAAAGTTGGCCTGCTCGTGCTAAGTGAGAGGTGTGGTTGGGGTGGCATCCAGTTTGCTGGAGTCCTCAGGTGGCTGCTTTGTGAGGGAGAGGCGAAGGCAGGTGCTAGGAGAAAAAATATTGTTATTATTGGCCCTATAAAATGGGCTAGCCATGGGATGGAACACAATAGTAGATGAAACCAGATTTTAGTTGGCAGGTGTCCTTGATCCAGAAGAGTTGGCAGGTGTCCTTGATCTAGGAGAGCTGGTACCAAGAGTGAAGTCCCAGGAGCTGGTGCAGGTGCTTTTGGCGTTGTTCTGGGAGTGCTTTGTAGGTTGATCTTGGCTTAGGCTGTAGGAGTGACCTGTAAAATATGCTTGAGACTGGCTGGGGTTAGTGTAGCAGTAAAACAATTAAAGGATTTGGAAATCCTACATTTTACCAGACCTGATTCTAATGTAGCAATAGAACTTTTTCAGAAACCTGCAAGAGAACTGGAACACATTTCCGTCTTGGTGTCATAGCAAAAGGATGACTTTTTAGGAACCTGTACACCTGAAGCCTGTTAGTCCTGGCCCATGAAGCCTGTTAAAGAACAGTACCTTGAGTTGTCTAATGCCCCTAGACAGATCTGAGAGGAATAAATGAACAAAAAATGAGACAGCTTTTTTGCTACGCAGGCAATCTCAAATCCTCTCCTTAGTCCGTGGAGAACACCAGTCTTAGAAGCAGTGCTTGCCATTAGCTGTTGGGCACAAGAGGACCAAAGATTTTATTTTTCTTTTTTGTGGGGAAGATTTTGTCTACTTGTCTTGGCAGGATGAGCAGATCGATTCCCTGGGTCAAGCATCCAGAAAGCTGGAGAGGTGAAAGGCCACTCTTTTGCTTGTGTGTTGGTAGCTATGCCAAACCCAAAGGCAAGGCTGAAGGTCTTCTGTCTCCTTGGATGAGCCAAAGGGAGCTGCAAAAGCTGGCATGTCTCTGTGTTAGAAGCTCTATTATTGTTAAAATGCCATAATCTCAGATCTATAAAGGCATTTGAGAACTAGGTATCATTTTAAACTGTTATTTTTAAACTGGGTATAAAGGCTAAATTTAGATGTGTATTTTATCCAGTTATTTAAAGTTTGTCAATACTTGTAGAATACGAGCACACATGGGAACTCTAAAACGGTGGCTACCCACGTATTTGTATTTTTCCAGAGCTGCTGTAATCTGGAAGCACACATGTACACAAAAACTTAAATCCACAACACAAAAACACATTTACACACTTATATAAACATACTGTGGCCACATTATTTTAAGAGAGAAACAAATACGACAGCCTTAGAAACCTGTGTCAGCTGACTAGACATTGAAAGAGGGAACAGAAACATAAGGACAAAACATGAGACCAGGGAGACAGCTGATGGCGTTGCAGTTAGGCCTGGCAGGAAACAGCAAGCGGCAGGGAAGGGCGGTGGGAAGTGGGGCCAGAGTGATTTTGGGTACACTGAGTGCAGGCTTGAGATCTGTCTGCCCCGGGCCCTCGCTCTCCGTGCCACCACAGCCAATGAGGCCAAGCGCGGAGCCTGGGGAGTGGGCCCGTTGGAGTCCCTTCGGAGTCCACTTGCTGTGGGAGCAAGCCGGAGAGACCCCAGACGCAAAGCCGGAGCCGACAGAAGTTAGGGCCGGACAAGAGAGCTGGCGGATGAACACACAGAGAAAGACAGAAGTGGGGACAGGACAAGAGTATGTATTTTAAAAAACGTGGTCTTTGGGCCGTAGTTTGCTTTAAGTTAGATAGTCCCAATTTAAGAAGATTTTTGTAAACGGCCGCTTTAAGGGCACTTTGAAATCGGCTAGGAACCGCAAGAAACCCACTTTAAAGGCACACCTGTGACTCGAGCCCATTGCGGTGCATCCGTCAGAATGGAGCACTGAGTCAAAAAAAACTGGGGTCCATGAGAAAATGGTCAGGGACGTCTCCCTGCCCTAAATCCCATCTCAGCAAAAGGCCTGGCATTTGACGCATGTGTATCAGGCTCTTGGCATGGCTCAGACTTCAAAAAGTCCCAAAAAGCAAATGGGTTACCCCAAAACCCTATCCTCATACACTTTAAAAGGGGAACTCACCAAGTCAAGCCGATGTGCCTGGCAGAGCACAGGGAAGGGTGTCTTCCAGCACGGTCCTGGGCCCTGGGCCTGTAGGAACAAATGAACCACCTCGGTGGAACACCTCTATGTATTAGGAAAAATTCTAAAACGAGCCATTCCAGTGGTGCAAAGAAATCCAATCAGGTCAAATCAAATCAAATAAAAATCATGTTTTAGGGTGGCCAAGAGCATGGCAGGGGAGACAGAAAACCGGGTAGCACATGCAAAACCTGGGACCACATGTTCCTCCTATGGGCGCCCACTTAAATACCCTGTAGGAGTGGTTTTGACCCTCCCCGGGGGAGGTGTCAGGACCTGGCAAGTTGAGATTTGGAGTTCAGACCAATGCAAGTTCCAGGCCAGGAGGTTGGGATAGATGCCAGGGGCTGGGGGTGATGCTCCCAACTTAACATCATATGCTGGTTTGAGATAAGCTCCTAAAACAGTTATTTCGTATTAAGAGTCACCGTGATGGTTTATTTTCTGTCCACTTGATTAGATTGAGATATTCCAAGTTTATTGATAGGACAACACTTAGGATTGCATGTGAAGACGTTTCTAGAAATGTTTAACTGGGACAGAAGACTGATTTTGAGTATGGCTTAGCTCATTTAGCTCCAGTCTGAATAAAAATGTGAGAAGGAGGAAGGCAGCTGAGCAATGGAATGAACCTTTCTCTGCTTCCTGGTCAGACCCTCCTATCATAGCACCCTTCCCCCCATGGTTCATAGTACTCTCTCCAACCATGAGCCAAAGTAAATTATGCTTTAAGCTGCTTTCAACTAGATTTTGGATACAGTGATGGGGAAAGTAAGTAGGAGGATCAGGTTGTTATTCACGAGAACTTTAGATAAATTTTCTAAGGAAGTCTCGTTAGCATTTCTAAAATGACTCAATAGACTAAACAATAATGATAAATTTAATTGAATTTACTATGTAAAGACAAGCAATAAAATGTGGTGGTTTAGTTATAATTCTTTAGACTTCCAAGAATGTGTGTAGAACGTTCACTGAGAAAATGTACTAAGGCATATGAACTGGACTAAGATGAAGACTGCTTAGGACAATATGGAAAATCTCTCACTACCTGCAAGTACAATGAAGTGCTACTGTGTGAGGGAGATAGCCATTACTCATTTATGTAAAGACTGGATATCCTGGTGGAAAATATAACAGGACTTAAACCGAGCCACGACTAGTTCATTCTTCCTGGAAATTCTACACTTTAAGTCATAAGAGTTTCTTTTCCAGCAATTCCTTTTAGAAGCTTCAGCTGGAGCTAAGAAAAGCTCAGAATAATATGTCACTCATCTATCTACCTAGAATAGTAATTTTCCATTTAGTTAAGAAATAACTTCCAATGTGTTTTTCATGTTTCCTCATCTTTCACAAACTTTAAATTGTTCTCCTGATTTTAATTTAGACTTATCATATTTTTTTCTACTGAAAAGAGAAATATTTCATCATTCCTTTCAGTAATCTGCAATTTGAAATTATGTGTTAGCCAGAATATAATTGCTAATTTTGATTTGCAGTAATCATTTTCCTTCTAGTGAAACGAGAAATATTTTATCATTTCTTTCACTAATCTGTAACCTGCAATTATATTTCATCCAGAATCTAATTGCTTCTCAAATTCGGTAGCATATTTCTTTTCCTTAAGAATGTATTGCTTTTTTTCCCTGATATTACTCTGCAGAACAGCCTAAGTAGAGATATATAGAAGGTTCACTGCATCATTTGTGTGTGTGTGTGTGTGTGTGTGTGTGTGTGTGTGTGTGTGTGTGTATATATATATGGTCAGGTCAGCAGCCTCACTAAGATAATTGACCGATCAGCACCCTCCTGTTGAGCCATGACATTTGCACACAATCTTTTAGGTGACGTTGGGGCTCATTTGACATATGGACATTTATCTGCTTTCTTTAACAATGAAGAAAGAAATTTAGAATTTGCAATAACTTAAGCAACAAATTGGTATTTAATAACTACAAAATATTCTAGTTAAGTCAAGTTAAATTCTCCTCAAATTTATAAATGTTATTGACTTGGAAAGAACAATCAGAGTATAAGCTGAAATTTGGTGAAAAGCTCCTTAATATCAAAGCAATAATCATGCTGAATGTCTCTCAAACCCTGGTATATTTGGGATGTTTCTGTTCTTAGGAGTTACTACTAGCATTAAAAATGAAAAGAAAAATCAAAACAACACACAACCAACGATGATCAAAGCAGGACAGTTAATAGCACTGAGATATTTTTCATATTGTCCATCAGATGAAAAGTTATAATCAATCCCTTCATTGGGAGCAGAGTCTCACCCTCCTAGTTGATTACTCCTTCCTCATGACCTCGGAGGCTGTTCCTCAGGTTGGCTTAGGTCTCTTGAGGTGACAAATGGGTGAAAGGCAAAAGGATGAGTTCTTTATAATGGTATAGCGTGCCCAGACAGTGTGGAGCAAGTTCTGATTCCTCAGCACACCAGAGTCTGAAGGAAGGGGCCCTGGACATATAACATTCTTTTCTGGATTCTTGCAAATAAGTGTTTCTGGGAAAATAGGAGATCATCCAAATGGGGACATGTTGTGTGATGTTTTACTTTTTGGACTCGTTTGCTGGGTTCTACCACCTACCTCCCAAATAAATTACGCACAGAGACTTATTCATAGTTATGAACGTCCGACTTTAGCTTAGCTTATTTCTTTTTTTTTTTTTTTCAGAAGTAATATTTTTATTGTCAAATATGGAAGCTGAATAGAGCATGAAAAAAGTTCTTTTCATTTATTATTATTTTTTTTCCATACATTGTTTTGTTTTATTTTTTCCATTCAAGAACATAATTAAAGATAAAAAAAAATTTTTTTTTCCTTTCTTCCCCTTCTCCCGGTCCCCTCCCACTACCCCCCACCCCTCCTCCCTCCCCCTTCTTCCTTGAAAGAGGGCATGGTGCCCTGCCCTGTTGGAAGTCCAAGGCCCACCCCCATCC
>PVIU01008281.1:0-83884 GCA_004026605.1 Ondatra zibethicus
AAAATCTTTCAAATTTATTATTTTATTTAACTAGAAGTCACATGTATGTAAGGTCCCTGGCTCAACATGACATCTCCCACGTGCCTGTTTCCACAGATGACCAGGTGACAACAGTCTTTGTTCCTGCAGGAGCAGCGCTAATCTTCACAGGCGCAAATCAGTAATCCTGGCCAGCTGGGACTGGTTCTGCTCTGGTTGGTTGGTTGATGTGAGGCTCTCCTCCGATTGGTCCCTGCGCCTTAGCCATTGCTGGGTATTTTGTTTCTCTCCAGTGTGGTTTGATCTGGATGCCCCTCAGAGACTGGTGGTGTCACTGAGAGGTGATTGGAGCCTGAGGCCACAACCTAACTGAAGAATTGTTTTGCTGATGGCTTTATGATCAGCGGACTTTTGTGGGGACAGTGGAGAGTTTGGGAGGGGTGGAGACTGGGACTAAGGACTTCCCTTATTCCTGGCCTCTCTCTCCAATTTGCTTCCTGGCTGCCCTGAGGAGCAGGTCCCCCACCGTGCCCTTCTGCCACCAGGGTGCTATGCCATGCCACAGGCCAGAAACAACGCAGCAGCCACTGTAGCCTGGAAACTCGGACACTAAGCCAGGGTAAATCTTCCCTCGAGGTTTTGTTTGTCACAGCTGGGAAAGCATGAGCAATACAGTCCCCTCCCTGCCCATAAATGTGCACACTCTTCCAGAAGGACTCACGTCGGCTAACAGACGACAGTAGGGAGCTGGAAACCTCTGTGCCGTCTACTCGCAGGCCTTTCTAAATATCTTAAGAGCCTTGGTGAGCCAGCAGCACAGCCGCTGGTTCATTCCGTCCTGCCACTGCCCTCTGGAATAGCTGGGGCCCTGGGGAAAGAGTCCAATCACAGTAAGGAGGCAGAGAGAAGGAACCTGAGCTTTGTGATCTCTGCCTTGGGGACCTTGCCCTTCCCTTTGGTAGATAGTACAACAGGGTCCCCTTGGTCACTGTTTGCCCACTGGTCCATTCACCGGAAATGTAATGAATACTTTTACATCCATCCTGGGTTTGGGTGGAAGAATGTAGGTGCTGCCTGAGTCGCTACTTCCTAGGGACTCAACATAGTGGATGTGGGGTCCAGGGGACAACAGTGCTGAAGTAGTTAAAGCAGGAGAGGTTACAGGAACTCTGCTAAGTAGAAAGCCCTAGCTAACCTTCCCAGAGGCACCTGCACAAGACCTGGAGCAAGAGGGGCCTACAGGAAGATTCCAGAAGACATCTAGAGCACTGTGGAGCTGGGTCTCCCATGGCTGGTTTTCCCTTGGTTGTTTTGGGAATGCACATCTGGTTAATTAATGTGCACTCTGGGATCCCTCCAAAGATTGGGGAGAAAACTGAGGATAAAGTAGTTAAGTGAGCTGCCCCTGGTATGGTCACTCATTGTAGTAGTGACCAGGTGCAGGTGTGGGATCCTTGAGCAGAGTCCTTGAGGAGGCAACCAGATGCTGAGTGCCAGACCAGAATAATGCGACTTCTGCAGGGCCCGGGCTGGCTAGGAAGGACAGTGGACTCAGAAGTCACATCTGGAAAGTCAGTCAGCCCTTGGCATTTGTGCTAGGCCACCAAACCTCAGCATGAGGGTGGGACACATGGGGGCATTTATCAACCACAGATAGGTGAGTCAGAGGTGTGTGGTTTTACTGAGTCTGTTAGCCCCTGGGGGGAGGCATGAAACTGTAGGCTTGGGTGAAGAGCCAGGAGCTGAGGGACGCTGGGATGGGGGAATTAGCATCCAGTGTACACAGTGTTTGGAGGGAATTTACACTAAATGTGTGTACAGTGTTTGAGTTTTGCCAGGTGGAGAGATTTCTGAATGGGCCTAGAGCAACAGTGTGAAAATAATCAATACTGCTGTACTGCGTGACTTAGTTACAGGCAAACATAATGTTGTTTTTGCCAAAGATAAAAGAGAGAAAGTGTCTAAACTCCCAACTAAGAATGAAGATTCAGGAGGGTGAAGGGGTTGCCTACACCAGGAGAAACGGTGTTTCTGAGTACAAGCAGCGCTGCATTTGAGATCAACTCTGCTGGTTGCTGATACTTTGTTGTGGTTTTGTCGCTCTGAACCTCTTTTGTAAAATTGAGAAAGTGATACCTTCCTCCACAGCTATGGTCTAGTTGAAAACAGTTCCCACAAGTGTTCCTGGCACACACTAGGCTCCAAGTATAGAGGAACCAGTGTGTCTACTGAGGGTCTTGCTGTGTTTTTTATACCTGCACCCCCAACTTCTCTATCGGGAACTTTTGTGTGTTTGGTTTGGGGTTTGGTTTGGTATAACTTGTTTGTTGGTTGGTTGGTTGGTTGGTTGGTTGGTTGGTTGGTTGGTTGGTTGGTTTTTTGTTTTTTAAGACAGGATTTCTCTGTGTAACAGTTCTGGCTGTCTTGGAACTCGCTTTATAGACCAGGCTGGCCTCAAACTCCCAAGTGCTGGGATTAAAGGTGTGTGTTACTACCACCCTGTGGGTTTTTTGTTTGTTTGTTTTTGTTTTGTTTTGTTTGAGGTGGGTTTCATGTTGCCCCAGGCTGGCTTCAAACCCCAGTGAGTGTAGCTAAGGGTGACCTTGAACTTCTGATCTTTCTGAGACCTGAGATTACAAAGCCTGATGCACCTTGGAATGGAACCCAGAGCCTCGTGTATCGTAAGCCAAGCACTCTCCCAACTGAGCCAGGGATTCTGTCCCTATTTTTTTCTGTTTGTTATGTTGTTTGTTTGGGTTGTTTTGGTCTGGTTTGGCTAGGTTTTTGATTTTTCAAGATAGGGTTTCTCTGTAGCTTTGGGGCCTGTCCTGGAATTTGCTTTGTAGATTAGATTGGCCTCGAACTCACAGAGATCCTGAGTGCTGGGGTTAAAGGCTTGTGCTGCCACCACTCGGCTTTGTTATTTTGTTTTAATCAGTGGGAAAACGTGTTATTTTAGGGGGCTGAGAGATGGCTCAGCAGTTAAGAGCACTGACTGCTCTCCCAGAGGACCTGAGTTCTATTCCCAGCCAGCCACATGCTGGCTCACAACCATCTGTGGTGGGATCTGATGACCTCTCCTGGTATAAAGTTATACATGCAGATATAGCACTCATAAATAAATAAATCTTTAAAGAAAAAAAGACACATGCTATTTTAGAAGGAGAGAGAGAAGCTGAGCATAGTGGTACATGCCTGTGATCCTGGCACTTGGGAGACTGAGGCCCAGATATTACAAATTTGTTGCCTGCCTGAGCTACCTAGTGAAACCCTATATGGGGGGGAGGGGGGAGAGAGAGAGAGAACTCACTAGCATTCCCCTCCCATACCTATTGGTTACATTATTATCGAGCCAGCCTCTAGCATTACTTTAAATGGCTGGCTGTGTTTGTAAGGGTGTGCTGTGAGAACCATGTCAAGACTCCTGATTGGATGAGCACTGAGCAAAGCAACAGCAAGCATAGCAAGCGTTGGTGCACTAGGCTCCCACCTGCTTACCAGCCCCAAGCGACAAAGGGAACTTTGAGAGTGTACTTAGTGCTCAGTCATTGTTTCTGTTCTAAAGAGACTAAGGCCTGGAGAGTGGAGGGCTCCTTTGTTGGGTGTTTTCAAATTTAAATGTTCATCTCTTGAACAAAATGGTCTGGCCAGTCTTTTGAGGATGCAAGGCTTTTCAGGGGGAAATGAAGCCTTGTGGATTCTCTGAACATTTGTGGGTCGCCCGGGAAGGGTCTGAATAACGCAGATAGGCTAGGGCTGTTCCCTCCTGCTCTTCTAAGACAAATGAGGCAGAGTATTGATTACTTTCTTCTCTTGTCTTTTTCTGTTTTGCATTATGTTGTGCAGCCTGCTAGCCTCAAACTCACAAGGCCCCCCCCCCCAAGCCTCCCAAGCACTGACATTACAGATTTTTGCCACCATGCCTGCTTTCTTTCTGTGTTTTCCTAATAGACTTGTCAGGTCTTGCGCCTGGGCAGGCACCATTAGAGTTTAGTCTGCATTTGTACGTGTTCTGATTGGCGGTGGAGGGCAGAAAGCTAGCACTCCATCGCTGAGTTCTCAGGCAAGTCTTGGCCTTTCTTTCCTTGCCGACCACACAGGCAGAGAGAAAGCAGTGTGAGCTTCAAGCGTTATTATGCCTGACCCACTGTGGTGGCCACAGAGACGGCTCAGTGGCTGAGAGCTTGCTACTCTCTCATGAGAACCAGGGTTTGTAGCCCAGCACCACATCACATCAGATCACATGGGTACCTTTAACTCCAGCTGCAGGGGGTCCTGTGTGTCTTCGGCCTCTGATGGCAACAACTTATGTCTATAAAGTAAAAGAAACAATTCACTCTGATCCTGACGATAATGTCTTTACCACACACGTTCCTAATTTTTTACTTTTTTTTTTGTTTTTGTTTTTGTTTTTCGAGACAGGGTTTCTCTGTAGCTTTGGAGCCTGTCCTGGAACTAGCTCTTGTAGAGCAGGCTAGTCTCGAACTCACAAAGATCCACCTGCCTCTGCCTCCCGAGTGCTGGGATTAGAGGCATGTGCCACCACCGCCCGGCCACGTTCCTAATTTTGAGCCCTAATTTTTGTTTGGTTTTGGTGCTGAGAAATGAAGAGGGGGCTTCCCAGCTCCTGAACACATACTATCAGAGAGCGGCATCCCCAGATCCCTTGTTTGTTATGATGTGTGTTATATCCTTGGATACCTGAAAGGCATAGAGACTTGAACAAATATTTTTATATATTTATTCTTGTGCTAACTAATCTTGTTTATTTTCTTCACACTTTCTTCCTCTTAGGGCGGCGTGCTAACCATTAAACTGGGTGGGGATCTAGGGACCTACGTGATCAATAAGCAGACCCCAAACAAGCAAATCTGGTTATCTTCTCCCTACAGGTATGTTGGGAAGTCAAAGTCTGTAAAGGGTGGACTCATTGGAAATACGCATTGGGGCCTGCTTGAGAGGGTGTCCATCACTGGCTTTGCCACAGATTTATAACTGTCTGCCCCAGCAGGAAGGCTCGCTTCCAGTTGAACGTTTCTCCCCATTGATAACTTGGTTGCTGTCCCCAGGCATCAGGATGGTGACAAGACCTGAAACAAAGGGAACTGTTCGGAACTTCACCCAGACAGTTTTTCTCTATTGTGTCATTGCCCAGAAAAGAAAGATCACTGACTTGCCTTTGAAAAAGATATTTTTGCCAGGTATAGTGTTACATATCTATAGTTCAGCACTCAGGAAGTAGAGGCAGTAGTTCAAAGTGCCTAGCCCAGTCAAAGGCTAGACTGGGCTATCATGTAAGACCCTGTCACAAAAGCAAATAAGCCATCCTGGTATATATAGTGACTTCCAGGACAGTCAGGGCGATCCATAAGCTACTTTTGTTATATATGGCGGCACCTTTTTTGTTAATTAAAAAGGTACTTTGAAGCCTGGGATGTATATCTCAGTAATAAGAATGCTTGTCTGGCAATCTGTAAGCCCTGGATTCAATTCCCAAAATGGAAGGGAAGGAGGGAAAAAGAGAGGGAGGAACTTTTATGTTGTAGCATCTGAGAAACCTGCACTTTGTCCTCAAAGTTAGTTAAACTTTAACTCCCAGCCAGTTTTGAAGGTCTCAGTAATTCTGTTGTCAGAGTTGGACCCAGACTTTGTGGCAGTGGGACAGTGATTTTTTTTAGCAGCAGCTCCAGGGCCCCCGTCTTCCTGCCTGCCCCATGGATGTGGCTACAGTTGAAGGAACGGTGGTGTGCACTGCAGGCAGCCCAGGTCTCAGAACCGAGAACTTACTAGTGAGCATACAGCTGTCTGCTGCAGTGGTCTGAGAAGGGCTGAGAGATGCTCACGTGGAGATGCTCGTGCGGAGATGCTCACACAGAGCCTTCACACTAACCTTGCCGAAACTTAGCAGCACTACTAAAGAAGACATTGAAGGCAAAGTGGGAAAGCTCAGCTAGAACCAGTGTGGAATTCTTTGAAAGCCTAATGGTATTGGCAGTTTAAAAAACTTAAAATGCGCCAGGGTATGTGGCAAAGAGCTGGCCTAGCATGTGAGAAAAGGCTCTAGGTTGGATTCCCAGCACCACAATAAACACACAAGCAAGGAACAACCTTATCGAGGAGGCTGGAGAGGTGGCTCAGTGGTTACAAGCACTTGCTACTTCAGCACAAGCACTAGAGTTCAGATCCCGGCACCCATATCAGGCAGCTCACATACACCATGGGGAAATTAATCACTTACAGAGACTCACGTAAATGCTTCTTTTAAACCTGACATTTATTTGAGGGACTTGTAGGGGAAATCTAAGCGATCCTTCTTCACAGTGTTGTGTTGCTTTCAGAGGGGATAGAGGAGGGTGGGGGTATTTTTATTTATGTGTTGGTGGATATAGGTGTGGGTGAGTGCCCATGCCCACAGCAGCCAGAAGAGGGAGTCAGGTTCCTCGGAAATGAAGTCACAAGCAGTCGTAAGCAGCCCAGTGTGGTGCAAGAAGTCAAACCAGTCCTCTGGAAGAGCAGCTTGTTCTGAACCACTGAACCAGCTCTCCAGCCTCCCCGCCAAAAGTAATTTCATATTAACCAGAATATCTTTCACTGTGCCGCAGTTAATTTCTTATTTCACCAGGAAACTGCTGAGGTCCTGTGGAGAGAGTAGTGTTCTCTGTCCATCTTGCCAAAGGCGAGGGGTAGAAGAATGCTGTGGGGAACACCAGGACCAAAGGACATTCTTACAATCTTGCTTTCCTCTGGTTTTGTTTCTTGCGTTTTTGTTTTTGTTTGTTTGGGGGGAGGAAGGGGAGACAGGGTTTCTCTGTGTAACCCTGGCTATTTTAGAACTTGCTCTGTAGACCAGGCTGTCCTCAAACTCACAGAGATTCGCCTTCTTCTGCCTCCCGAGTGCTGGATTAAAGGTTGTACCACCAGTGTCCCGCTGCTGGTTCTGTATTGCTTTAATGTGACCCAGGTAGTTTGTGTTCAGAGGTTTCTGTTCTTTAAGCAAAAGCTCTGCCCATTTATTCACCCTTTTTTCTGTATTGTTGACACATGTTTAAATTCCAACATTTCCTTGCCAATATTAAAAGACTCCATACGTTTATACCTACAATAGTTCCTTGCCAGTATTAAAAGACTCCATACGTTTATACCTACAAAAGATACTTCTCATCTTTCCTTCCACCCCAGGAGGCTGCCTCCGCACCTCAGTCTTCTCCTGGTTTTTGTGGTGCTTGGGGTCTAACAATCAATCTCACATTCTGGGTCAGGATAAGCCCTCTACCACTGAGCTAGATCCCCCACTCTTCTAGCCTGTCTTTGAAAGTTCTCTCTTGAGTGTTCTAGGTGGACTTTGGGGTCCCAGATCGTGAACTCTCAGGGTTCTCTGTTGCCTTCATCAGGGTGTCCCCATACACCATCATGATCTGTTGCTCTATCTCCTCTGTTCTCCAGGCCATGAGGAGGTAGAATTTGAGACATGGGTCTTGTACATCTGGAGTAACAAATCATAGGGGGGAATAAACAACTACAGCTTTGTCCATAATACTGTGTGTTAACCAGATTCACGCTGCTACAACTAAATAACTGAGCCAGGTTACTTATAAAAGGGGAAAGGATTATTTGTCTCATGGTTTTGGAAGCTCAAAGTCCAAGACTGAAGGAATGTGAGGGACATTAGTTTGGCTTTTTATACAATGGCATACCGTGGTGGGAGCATGCATAGGGGCAATGTCCCATCTCATGATGGGAAACCCAGAAAGATTAGACAGGGTCCCACATTCCCTTTTGTGGACACATCCCCAGTGATCTGTATTAGGATGTCGCATAAAACCATGTCCCAAAGTCTTCCTCTTTATGGCCTGGAGAATAGCGTAGACACAGCAACAGATAATGGTGGTATATGGGGACGCACTGATGAAGCTCTCGATTTTACAGATTTAATTTTTCATAAGGGAAAATGTGTTTAGCTAGAAATTATGGAGCATGCCAGGAATCCCAGCACTTGAGAGATAAAGGCAAGAGATCAGGAGTTCAGAGTTATCCTTGGCTACATAAGAAGTTCAAGAAGCTACATGATACATGAGACCCCATGGAAGGAAGGACGGACGTTTGTTTGGTTTGGTTTTTGAGGCAGTGTCTTACCTTGTATCCCTGACTGGCCTGGACTCACTCTGTAAACCATGCCAACCTCTGTCTACCAACTTCTGGGATTAAAGACCTGCACCACCATGCCCAGCAAAGTTTTTTAATAATAGCACAGGTATAGCCAAGGCTGGGAGAGGCAAAGGTAACTAGTTAGTAGGTACTGGGACTTCTTTAAGGGTAATAGGGGTGTCTTGGACCTAGACAGAGTTAGTAGTGACACAGTAGTGTAGGTTGGGATCAAATGAGTGGCACAAAATGACCTTCATTTTCCAAACATTACTGTAAGATAACAGGTGTCCTGAGGGGTAGGAAGTGTGCTGCGGGGAAACTCACAGGGGCCAGGCTCTGCAGTGTGCCAGAGGGCAGATTGCACAGTTGCCCTTAGGAAGATGCTAACTGAGGAAATCAGAAGTTCACCTCGCTGCTTGTCCCTGTAAAGCTGCGGTTGGTCAGTCTCTGCGTGGCAGGCAGCTCTGTGGATCCTGTTAGCTCTCCATTGAAAAGATGGGCATTTGTTTTGGCTCACAGCATCTTTGGGCCTCTTGTTAAACAGAACGGGGCACGGGATGTATGGTGGAAGGAAGCTGCTCCCCTGGCAGCTGGAAACAGGAAAATAGAACAGGATTCCAATCACACTGCCAGTGACATAGCAAACCACCGCTAGGCCCTACCTTATGAAGTTCCCACCACCTCCAATGAGTCATGGACTGGCCACTAAGCTTTTAATCATGGGCCCCAGTGGGACCTTTAAGATCCAGTCCAGCCAGATGATGTAGTCGGACTTGCTTTGTACCGCCAGCTCCCAAATAATGACACAGACTTCTTAGTATGAAAGCTTAGCCTTAGCTTAGGGTTGTCCCCAACTAGCTCTTATAACTTAAATTAACCCATTTATATTAATCTACATTCTGTCACGTGGCTCATTACCTCTCCTCTATACTGTACTCTGACTTACTCTGCATCTTGCTGGGAAATCCCACTTTTCTTCTTCCCAGAGTTCCTATCCCTGCCAGGAAGTCCCGCCTATTCTCTCCTGCCTAGCTATTGGCCATTCAGCTCTTTATTAAACCAATTAGCATGTACCTTCCACACAGTATGATCAAATATCCTGCAACAAAATGTGGTTGCCCTAATCCTAATACTTAGGAGTCTGAATCAGGAGAGTTGCTACAAGTTGAAGGCCAGCTTTGGCTATATAAGTAAGGTCCAGGCCACTTATATCCAGATCCAAGATATGGAATAAGACTTTGTTCAGCCAAGTGGCGGTGGCACACGCCTTTAATCCCAGCACTTGGGAGGCAGAGGCAGGCGGATCTCTACGAGTTCAAGGCCAGCCTGGTCTATAAGAGCTAGTTCTAGGACAAGCTCCAAAACTACAGAGAAACCCTGACTCGGAAAAACCAAAAAAACAAAACAAAACTTTATGTTCAAAGATAGATAAGCTGAGTGGTGGTGGTGTGTACCTTTAGTCCCAGCACTCAGGAGGCAGAGGCAGGTGGATCTCTGAGTTCAAGGACAGCCAGAGAAACCCTGTCTCGAAAAATAAAACAAACATACAAAAATAAATAGATGGATTGTTTGTTGTAGCCCAGACATAGTGGCTCTCCTGAAGAGGGTATGCACTGACTTAGCATGCATTTGTTTTGTTTTGCAGTGGCCCTAAGCGCTATGACTGGACTGGGAAGAACTGGGTGTACTCCCATGATGGCGTGTCCCTGCATGAGCTGCTGACCAGGGAGCTGACTAAGGCCTTAAATACCAAACTGGACTTGTCTTCCTTGGCCTATTCTGGAAAAGGCACTTGAGTACCCGCCAGATTCAAAGACATTAAAGCTATCAGGCCAAGACCCCAGCTTTCTTCTGTAGTTGGGTGTCTGGTTTCCCATGCCTGCTTCTGAGGACAGTCACACTATGTGTGACAGCTCTGTGAAAAAAGTGTGTTACCTCCCAGCCTGTCCCCGGATCTGTCTCTTTATTTCTACAGAGGTTTGTTAGAACTGTCTCGTTTCTCCCCGTGCGACCCCTGACCTCTTAGAATGTCTTACACCATGTGTGCATGACGACAGCCTCAGGAAAAGGGAAAGGGCTCCAGGGGAGAAACAAATTTTCCCACTCTTCATTCTTTGAAGGATTTATTGTAAAAGCTTCATGAAGAGCCAAAGAGTGACCTGCCATCGTGCCTGAAATGACACCGTAAGAGTAGCTTCTAAATGTTACTCCAAGAGTAAGCACTTCAGAGCCCTACCTAAGTGTCAAAAGGAACTATCTTAGAACACCTGTTTTTGCTTTGTGGCCTGTACTGGGCACCCAGGATCTATGCTTTGTGGCCTGTCCTGGGCACCCAGGACCTGGCTTTGTGGCTGTCCTGGGCACCCAGGACCTGGGTGCTGTTGTCTCTGCTTTCATAGGCAGGCGTCATTACAGAGTCAGCAGCTACAACATGAACCTGAGATGTCTTTTTAAAAATTGAAAATTGGGCTGGAGTGATCTTAGTCCACAAAGCACTTATCACACAAACGTGAAGACTGAGGTTTGATCCTGGGAATCCACATTAAGAAACCCGGCGTGGTGGTGGAGTTTGTAACCCCAGCACTGGGGAAGTAGAGCTGAAAGGCCCCTGGGACTTGCTGACCAGCCGCTTAGCCTCACCAGTGAACCCAGGGTCTCTGAGAAGAGCACTATTCCAAACCTCCATCCTCCACATGTGTGCATATGTACCAACACAAACATGTGCATACATGCAAATTCATACATACTTAATAAATACATAGATTACTACAGGCAAGGAAGAAAAACCTACCATAACCCAAAGGATTAAACAGTGTCATGGAGCTGAGGGTGCATCCACAAGATGCACCTGGTCCTCCACTTCTCATCTATTCAGTGAGAGGGTAGAATTGATTCCCAACATTCAGTGGAGGGGACCCAAGGCAGACCACCAGGCTCTTTTTTGTAAGTGGGGGAGATAGGTGGTGAACAGGGTTTTTTATTGTTGGGTTTTTTGTTTGTTTGTTTGTTTGTTTAAGGCCTGCAAAAACGGTATTGTTTTTGCTATTGCTCTGTTGGATTTCAGATAAATTCATATCGAACTAGCAGCTGCCCCTTGTTCTCTGTGTGCTGAGTCCAGGGCACCATTGCACCGTTTCAAGTTTACAGGCTGCCCTTTGTACAAAAAGCAACACTCTAGATCATCCATACTGAGCAACGCTGATGTCTTCTGGCTGAAGGAAAGTTAGAAGCTGGGATTCTAGCCCAGTGGAGAAGGCTTACCTAGCATATGGAAGGCCCTAAGTTCCATCCCCACGCTACAAAGGCCTGGGAGATTTGTTAGTGGCAAGTCTATGCAAATGTGCAGCAGAGGCTATGCAGGGTGAACTGAGCACATTACATCATAGAAAAAACAATGGAACATTGTAAACAAAGGCTAAGTGGGTATTTAAGATATTTCCTTCTTCACAAATATTTTTTTTTTAGGTCTGGTGGAATTTTTGAGTGGGGTAAGTCAGTGCTAGTGAGATAATAAATAGAACCATGTGTGGACATTCCTACGGATGTGTCTTTGTCTTCTAGTGAAAGTCTCAACAACCCCTGCCTGCTTGAAACAGTGAAATGGGACATTTACCCACCTGAGACTTAACGGGACTTCTGAGTATGCCCTGGCTGCTGTAGCAGATGAAAGTTGGGAGGTCTGCTGTTATGGGCACCTGGTGGACTAGACTAGTTCTTGGGCTTCTTAACTTTCACTTTACATGTCTCTGACCGGTTTCTAAGGCAGCAGAGATCTCATTTAAGGGAGGATGTGGACACCCTGCTGGTTGAGAGCATCCTGCACACCAGGCATGGTGCTGCACTTGTGCAGTCCTGACGCTGTGAGCTATGGACACCCTGCTGGGTGAGAGCATCCTGCACACCAGGCTTGGTGCTGCACTTGTGCAGTCCTGGCACTGTGAGCTATGGGTGAGAGCATCCTGCACACCAGGCATGGTGCTGCACTTGTGCAGTTCTGGAACTGTGAACTCCAAGGCTCAAAGGTAACAGAAGCGAATCAGTCTGGACTTGCGATATTGCTTTGTCATTTCTTTTTGAGACATCGATGTGTCTCCCAGACTGACCTTGAGTTTAAAACAATTTTTCCTTTGTCTGGTAAACATTATGGGTGCAAGTGTGCCACCATGCCTGACAAGAGTTAAAATTGTGATAGAAGGCCGCCCAGGCTTTGCACTACACAATTCAAGACACCATTATCCAGAGATGACAGTAACTATGACGAGCTATAATTGCTGCCACTCACCAAGAGTTGCTCAGAATATAAGGCTGCAGCAGGAGATCACAAGTTCAAGTCTAGCCTGGGCCACACAAGATCCTGTCTCAACTCATATTCTCGCCAGGTATGGTCTTTAACTCGGGAGGCAGGGACAGAAGGATCTCTCAAGTTTGAAGCTAGCCTAGTCTACATAGTGAGTTCTAGGCCAGCCAGACCCTGCCTCAAAAAGCCAAAAATAAACTCATATTCTGGAAGCAGGCTGGAAAAAAGAAAAACACCACATCATGAGTCACAACCGAAGCCTAAGACCCAGGAGCATCACTTCACTCTGGGTGGTCTAGTCACCACAGACAAGGCTGATACCTGTTGTCTAAAATTTAGAAAGCTATGTTGTTTTTCTGCTTTTGTTTTTTTGTGATGCTGGGAATTGAACTCAGGGACTTGTGCATGCTAGGTAAGTGCTTTGTTACTGAACTACACCCCCAGATTTTCCTCATGTGTGTCTGTGTATGAACTAAGTTTTATAAGTTTTCATTAAATAATAAGTTCACAATATGTCTTCGATTATACCTGCCCCAATTCTAAACCCTGTAGCCACTGCCAAAGAAAGACTGGTGTCTATAAAGACGAAGTTTGTGGAGATCCAGGATTGTCGAGGTATGCTACCTTCCGTCCTCTAAGGTAAAAGTAACAGGAAGTCATATCCAGTGGCATTCTTGGAACAGATTTATCTTTTACAAACCGAAGCAGCTACATGCCACAGAGAGGAAGAAGGCACAGAGCTTTGGAGTTTCTTATAAACGTAGGCTGCTTTTTAGCTGAGGATTAGTCTTGGTTGGTAGAGTGCTTGCCTAGTGGGTACAAAGTCCAAAGTTCATCCCCCTAGCACTATGTAAGTGGCATGGTGGCACATGCCTGGAATCCCAACACTGGGGAGGTAGAGGCAGGAAAATCAGAAATTTAAGATCGTAGCAAGTTTCAGGTCTGCCTGGGCTACACACATGAGATCTTGTCTCAGTAAATCTATGCCAGTTTTCAAGAAAACCTCATGATTGTGTGCATAAGAAATTCCTTGGAGGGGCTGGAGAGATGGCCAAGTTGGTAAAGGACTTGCCACAAGAGCATGGTGCCCTGAGTTCAGACCCTTAGCACCTGCGTGGAAGAAAATGGGGCATGGCAGCACACGCGTGTAATCTCAGTGCAGAGGTGGCAGGGACAGAGGACTCTGGATGCCCCTGGCTCGGAGCTTCAGATCCACTGAAAGACCCTGCCAAGAACAAAAGGTGGAGAATAACTGAGAAGACATCCATCTATCATCTTGTCATGAACCGCTCACCTCCACACGTGCACACAAGTGTTGAGAATCCTTGCTTTCACTTAACTAGTGATGTTACTAGAGTAGATATTGAAGGCTTGATTACGGGGCTGCAGTGTGTACAGGGACTTACTTTATTGTTGAATTTTTCCCCTTCAGTACCAGAAACTTAACTTAGGGTTTCACACATGCTAGGCAGGCCTACCTCTGAGCTATACTCCCAGTCCAGAAACTCATTTTCTAAGTCTGCCTCTGCTAGAGACAGAATGCAGACCCCAATGTCCCATCTCCCCTGCTCGTGTTGATTAAGAAATAGAATGTACCAAAACAAATTTATTGAACTGTCTGTTTATTAGAATGTTGAGGAAAACACTTCTACCCAACAGTAACATTGCCCCTCAAAGACTTCTTTCTATCAAAGAGTCAGGCATGAGAGGCCATTGCAAGCACAGAGCTTAGTACAAGCCAGGTCTCTGAGGACTGCTGGCATGGTCTGTCTTGGCGTTGGGAAATCCACCTGATGTTGTTCTATTTTAGGGTCTGGAGAGACAGCTTGATAGAGGACTAGAGTCCTTTTACAGAGGACCAGAGTCTTCAATTCCCAGCACCCATGGATGGCAGCTCTCAACTGCCTGTAACTCCAGGTCCAGGGGATCAGGTGCCCTCTTCTTGCTTCTGCAAGTACCCACACATATGTGGCATTGTTGTGTGACAAAACTTCTCCTGGGGAGATGCAACATGCATCGGCTAACCCCAGATAGGGAACCCATGACAGGCCAAAGTACAGATACCACCGAAGTCCAACATGGTGAACCAATGAGTTTTAATGGAGTCACTTACAGGAATAGGGGTGAGGGGTTACTTACAGGGGCAAAAATGACTCAAAGACAACTGTGACACCAAGGCCCACCCCAGCATGGGTGACAGCTCACAAAAACTGGGAACCTGGAGCACACTTCACAGCCTGCAGGCAGCTCAACAGGTTGGAGAGCGTCCTTTCCAAGTGACTCGGGTCTGAACCTCCTCCAGGCAGCTGGTCCCATCTCTGCTTCTCCCACGCAGCTGGTCTGGTCTCAGTCTTCTCTGCAGCTTGGCTTGTCTGAGAGGGACTCCCAGCTTTTATTGCTTACTCTGGCAGGGAGGGGCCTAGTGCATCTTGTCAGTTTCAGGGACTTCCAGAAGCTGTTTTGGGTTGTTTACCTTCCTGTTTAAGGACCTTGCCCACATAATGGAATGGGTCAATCTCGGAGGAAACTGTTACACAACAGGCATACATTCTCACACACACATACACACACATATAAAATTTGCAGTCAGGGCAGAGGCAGGTAGATCTCTGAGTTTGAAGTCTGCTTGGTCCATGTATCAAATTCCAGAACAGCCAGGGCTACATAGTAAAATCCTGTCTCAAGGGGGGGGGGGGGCAGATAGAGGCTAAAACGATAGCTCACAAACACTGATACACTTTAAGAATAAACAATTGCTGCAGAATCACGAATCCACCAATGAGCTGAATGCGGATTTTCTGTGTTTAAAAGGATTTTGTTCATTGTTTATAATAATAATTATTATTATCATCATCATTTTTTTGAGGCAGTGTTTCTCTGTGTAGCTCTAGCTGTCCTAGAACTCGCTCTGTAGACCAGGCTGGCCTCGAACTCACAGAGATCCACCTGCCTCTGCCTCCCGAGTGCTGGGATTAAAAGTATGTGCCACCACCTCCCAGATTTCACTGTTATTTTTACAAATGCTAAAACTTTCAAAATGCAATTTATTTTATTTATTTTTGTGGCCAGCGCTGACCTATCTAGAAGAGGCCGGAGGAAGTTGGAATCTATATCATCCAATGTCTAAAACCAGGGAAGAAATGAACAATTCGAAAGTCTTCATTTGCTCAGGTCCCAAGTGCCAGTCACATCTGCTACAGGTGTTTTCAGTCAGAAATGCTGTGTTCTGTAACTGTGGAGCCCAAACTTGAACTAGACTGGTGAGAATTTCCAGGTGCTGTATGAGTAACAGGATGCTAGCAGCCAATTGGCTGATTCTAGCATGTCTACTACTTGGCTTGTGAAAATTTTATAAAGATCTCTTAAATCCAGCCTCTGGGTTCTCGGAAATCAGTTGCTTTCACCTGATTCCCATGACTTGTTTAAACAAACACGCAACGTTTCTGTCCCTGCGAGATCACACACTCAAGCGTCAGTGGTGGCGGTGGGCAGTAGACTACAGAGAAAGCAGGTCCTGCTGTGAATTTCCAAGCCTGGGGTTGCAGGTGTGCCCCACCTCCATCCCCAAAGGGTCTATATGAGCCCATAGGTAACCATCACCCATCAGCTGCTGATGTAGTCATCTTTACTCATCGGTCTTCAAAACAGCTAGCCTTCACCCCAGCTATTTGCTGATAGTGTGTGTACCTGTTAAAGATGAACGTTATGCCCTGACCGCGGAGTCCCCCAAAAACCAACAAAGAGACCGAGTCCTGTAAGTAAAAGCAGAGCCTTTATTCTTTTTCAAGTTCAAACTCGGACTCTCCCTGTGTCCAATACACAGGCACGAGCTCAGTTGGGGTGGGGCTTATATAATAGCAGAGGTCGGGATGAGGGATTTCTCAGGTTCAGGACCCCTGGTTGGCTGACGTTTGTCTAGGGGTGTCTTGGTGAAGGTGGATAGATGTGCTGGGCTAAGGGACATCAGGTGATCCTATCTACAACAGTCGGAACGTTTGGAATTTCCTTTGGATGGTCTGTTCCTGGGTGGTGCCTGGGCGGTCTCAGTTTGTGGTCTTTCTTGGAACCAGATATTGCCTTAGGGTAAACTACTGAGACTCGGGTCTACTTTTCGGTTGGTCTCTATATAGAGCCTGTCTTGGCAGGTGTGGACCAAGCTGCCCTGGGCCCACTAAAAAGCAGCAACAGCGTCAGCTGAAGACCCTCGGCCACTGAGCATGCCTCTCCAGAGCTTGTGGGGTAGGTAAAAGAGGGCTTCCCTTGGGGGACAGAGTCTGACTGACCCAGAGACCGAACTTCCACAGGCCCCACCAGTCGAGGATGAGAGTGGGAGGCAGCCAGAATTTGGAAGTTGTCAGAAGGCCTGGGTACTTTCCCCTCTCCCAACCCCAGGGCCAGCTGGATTTACAGCTAGAACTCTTGTCATGATGATGCCGTGTCTTAAATAAATCATAAGAGAAAGAGAAATCCTAAAGTCTCTAAGATTAAAAAATAACAGAAGCGGAACTGGAGAGGTGGGTCAGGGGTCAAAAGCACTGGCTGCTCTTCCAGAGGTCCCAAGTTAAATTCCCAGCAACCACATGGTGCCTCACAACCATCTATAATGGGATCTGATGCCCTCTTCTGGCATAAAGTTTTACATGCAGATAGAGTACTCATATACATAAAAGAAATAAATCTTAAAGAAAAATAAGTTTAGATTTAGCATTATTCTTTGTTTTTGAGACTTGCTATAGAGCCCAGACTAGCTGAGTTTAAAGCAATCTTCCTGCCTCTGCCTCCCAAATGCTTGGATTGCAAGTGTGCCTCCATGCCTGGCAAGTGTTAAAATTGTGATGTAAGGGGGCTGGAGCGATGGCTCAGAGGTTAAGGGCACTGGCCCCGACTAGTAGCTTGCTGATCAGGTGCCCCTGTTAAATATCCTGAGCGCTCAGGCTGGAGAAGGCCAGCCCGGCTCTCCTTTGCTCCTTTCCTGAAGCAAGCGCAGCGGAGGCATGGCTCAGTGGTTAAAAGTACTTACTGGTTGCTTTTTGCAACGGACCTGGGTTTGGTTCCCAGCATCCACATGGCAGCTCAAAACCCATCTACACTTCCAGTTCCAAGTGATCTGACACTCTTTTCTTCCTGGGTACCAGGCATTCACAGGATGCACATACATATGTGTGAGCAAAACATTCATATACATAAAATAAAATACAAGTTATACCGAAAGGTAGAAAATGATCCAAGTCTAAAGGAATGCCATTTAAGCATGCAAAGCCCTGGACTGCTTGGGGAACGGAGTAAAGTTACACCCTGAGCAGCCAGCCTGGAGAGGAAAGAGAAGATTCTCCCTTTCCTTTCTTCCTGCTCAGAGAGAGGGTAATTATTTCTTGGATCCAGTGGCTATGTGCCTTCAGAGGAAGTGGAAGGCTGCAGAAGAGGGGAGGAGGAGGGCCTCTGGCTATTAATAGCTTTGGCTGTGCCTGAAGAATGACACCAGGATCTAAGAACTGGAGGGCAGGGAGCCTGTGCAGGCGCCACTTCCTTTGCGGTGCCCTGATGCCAAGGCTTTGGCATGGCAAGAGAAGGAATCCCAAGAGCAGCTCGAAAAAGAGGGAGATCCTCCAGAAACTTGGGGAAGTGAGGGTCATTTGGAGAAGGCTGAAGACTCCCAAGAGGGCCCCCTCAGGGACACCCATATGGCTACAATCCCCAAAAGGTATTTTTCACTAAGGTCAGTGAGAAGCAGTGAGATTAATTATTAAAATTTAAACAATATTAAGGCAGGTGTGGTGTTGCAAAGCAGAAATGCTAGCACTTAGGAGCCTGAAGCAGGAGGATTGCCACCAGTGTAGATGCATAGTGACTTCCAGGATGGCAGCCTGAGCTACAGAATGAGATCCTGTCAAAAAAAAAAAAAAAAAAAGACCATAGTAGTGCATGCCTGTAATCCCAGTACCTTGGAGGTGGAGGCAGAAGAATAAAAAGTTCTGGGGGCTGGAGAGATGCCTCAACGTTCAAGAAGAGCGCTTGGTGCTCTTCCAGAGGTTCAGACTCTGTTTGTTCCCAGCACCCACTTTGGGCAGCTCACAACCGTTGGCAACTCCACCTCTTGGGCATCCAACACCCTCTTCTGGCCTCTGTGCTCATTCAGGAATATGTCACATGCACATAGAGAGATATATACATGCATGTGAATAAAAATTAAAATTTTTAAAAATAAAAGTTTTAAGGCCAGTTTCAGCTACATAAGGAATTTGAGGCCAGCCTGGGCTACTTTAGACCCTGTCTCAAGAAATTAAAATGAAATGATTATGGTTACAGAGAGGAAGGAATGGGGAGATTACTTAGACCAAAATTAAAAATGCATGAAAAACCTTCATGGAAACCAGTTATTTTGGTTATTGAAAAATATTTTTTTCATATAATATATTCTGATTACAGTTTTCCCTCTCCAAACTCCTTCCAGATCCTCTGCACCCACCCAAATCCATACCCTTCTTGCTCTCTCTTGTTAAAAAACAAATAGGCATCCTAAAATAAATAAATTAATAAATGATATTAAAAAACACAAAACAAAACAAACCTGAATAGAAAACAAATAAACAGGGAAAAACAAAACAAGAAAAAAACACAAGAGACACAACTCATTTACATGCGTAGGAATACATAGAAATTTACATGTGGGCACGGCCATTTCAAGGACAAAGGCTTCCTGCTCCATCGGACTGGGAAAGAGAAAGCCTTCTGGCCTGTGAGTGTGGCAAAAACTAGCAACTGCAGCTTCCTTTTCTGGAAGTTTACAGCCCGGGGCTGCTCACCTCCAGACACCTCCAGACTACTCAGTTTCTCCCCCACTGTGCTGTTCAAAACAGATGTATTGAGCATCTGGGCTGTTGTGGTAGTTGGTGCCACCCATCACTGTACACACAGCCCACCTGACCCCAGCTTTTCTGTGAACTGCTGTCGTTTCTTAAGTGCCATGTCCTTTCTTCATTCCCTCACCATCCCTAGTCAGAGTGTCAGGACCAAGCCAAGAGGATGTAGCAGTGTTTGAACACAGGTACCCTGTAGGGGTAGACACACTTCCCTGAGAAGACATGAGTTGTTACATGCAAATCTCTCCCTGCATGTGGTATAAAAAAGACTCATGCGGGCTGGAGAGATGGCTCAGAGGATAAGAGCACTGGCTGCTCTTCCAAAGGTTCCGAGTTCAATTCCCAGCAACCACATGGTGGCTTACAACCATCTGTAATGAGACCTGGTGCCTTCCTTGATTAATAAATAAATAAATAAATAAATAAATCTTTAAAAAAAAAGACTCATGCAGGCCTACTCACACATACACATAAAAATTAAGGAGGGGGAATAGAGACTATAGCTCAGTGCCAGGCAAGGATAACCTCCCTACTAGTAATTGGCCCTGGAGGCCACAGAGACTCCCAAAATAACAAAGGCTGCCGCCGTCTCCCTTGGTTGGCCACTGTAACTAGATAGTAAGACCCTACTGCTAAAGACGCAACACACTTTGATTGTAGGACATAGAGAAATCAAACTAGAACTCCAGAAAGCTTCTGCCCTGCTGGCTAGGTTTCACAGTGCTAGAAGATGCTATGTAGGCCTCAGGGGAAGAGAGCCATCAGTGGTGTTACACAGGTGGATGCTGAATACTACAAAACTGGCCTGCCAGCAAGATGCACCAGTGGTGTAATAGTGGCATAAACGTTATTGGGGGCGGGGCACCTGCTTTCTGGTTGGTTTGAGGCCAGTTCCACAGGAGGAAACTCATGCCTTGTTCTGTAAGCCTGATCAAAAGCCCATGAACTTTGCAGATCATAGTCCCTAATGGGAAACTCTAGCTGTTGTTTTACTAAATGGACGTGCTATCAAATCTGAGTATTTGTTTTACCTATAGATTAGGGCTGCTCTCAACCTGACCCAGAAGCTTATTTTTGCAGTAGCTAATGATTAATGGAGAAACTTAGACCTGGTCACAGTACTAAGAGCAAGTGACTGTTGAGTCCTCAGCCTTAAATAGGACATCTGCATCAAACCCCTCCCCTCAAGACTCAGGGAACACGGAAGAATGGGGGTGGTGAGAGAATGTAAGAGCCAGAAGAAGTGGAACAATGCTGTAAAATGCTGTCTCCTGGGCATGATATTATTGTTGCACTTCTGAACTCACTGCACAGGGTTAAGCCAACAAGACCAGTCGGCATTTTGGCAGGCAGCACTAACTGAACACAGTGGATTTAAGGGAGAGAGAGAGAGAGAGAGCACACCATGGGAGGATGGGAGGGGTGCACGTTGATGGTATGTGGGGTGTGTGGGAGGAGGTAATTGAGGGTGGATATGATCAAAGTGCATTATATATATATATATATATATATATATATATATATATAAAGTTGTTAAAGAATAAAAGAAAGCTATTTTAAAAACAATTAAAAATAATTAGTAATATTAATAGCATGGGCGTAAGTAGTGTCGAAATTTTTGTAGAATGCTTTTCCAAGTTGCTTAAAGCCTAGAGAAGGAAAATGACAGTGTTTCAGTAGACACAAATTATAGGATTAGTACAAGTAACTATTGAGATGATGAGTCAGAACTTACAAATTGATTTTGTTTGGGTCTTCCCAAGTAGGGGTGTGTGTGTGTGTGTGTGTGTGTGTGTGTGTGTGTGAACATGTGTGTTTAATGGCATGATTTCTTGAGTCTTTAACTTTCTAGTCTTTATTCATTTTAAAAAATAAATTGTAAAATGTTAAGATGTAGCTATCACACACATGCCAGATCTATGTTTATATTAAAGAATAGCCACCGGGCTGTGGTGGCACACACCTTTAATTCTAGCACTCAGGAGGCAGAGGCAGATGGATCTCTGTGAGTCGGAGGCCAGCCAGGTCTACAGAGTGAGTTCCCGTGACAGCCCAGGGTACACAGAGAAACCCTGTCTCAAACAAACAAAAAACAAAAATTGCCTTGGAAGTTGTGTATGATGGTACATGCTTGCAGTCCCAGGACTTGGGAGGCTGAGGCAGGAGAATTGGGAGTTCCAGACCAGCCAGAACAAGGCAAAGCTTTGTCTCCAAGAAAAGAAAAACAAACACACAGAATTATTGCCTTGGTAAATTTAATCAAGATGTTAAGCACTATATGTTTGCCTTCATTTAGTATTTCATTTCTTCGAGTGGCTTTTATCAGTTGCTCTTTTCTGGAGGTAGAAGGTGTTGGGATCAGCTCCAGGTCTTACATTCATAGTGGTCAAGTACTCCAGCAGTGAGCTATACCCCAGGTTCCGACTGTATATTTCACTTTATTTTTGTTTATTATGTATGGATGTCAGTGAGTGGGGGTGACCCATGTACCTTGGTGTGCATGGGGTGGTCAGAGGGCAAGTTTATGGAGACAGTTGTCCCCTTCCATTTTTATATCCATCCCAGGGGTCAAATTCAGGCCACATCAGGCTCGTACAGTGATTGCTTGACTCACTGAGCCATCTTGCCAGCCAACGATTGCATGGATTTTATGTGCGTGCGTGTACGTGTGTGCGTGTGTGTGTGTGTGTGTGCATCTGTGTGTATTCAGATACCCATGGAAGCAAGAGAACTGGATTCCCCTGGAGCTGGAGTTACAGGTGCTGTTGAGTAAAGGTGACTGAACTCTGGAAGCCCATGACTGTGTAGTCTGACCCAAGCTACAAAAAGTGAACAAGCCCTCCTCTCAAGGAATCCATGCTCTAATGGAAGAAATAAATGGCATAGATTGTAAATAATGCTTGCCTGAAAATCAGAGAATAAAACAGCCCCACTGGTCAGCCTTACAGACCAGGCAGTGGTGGCACACACCTTTAATCCCAGCAGCTACACTCGTTTGCCATAGAAGCCAGGTAGTAGTAGTGCATACCTTTAATCCCAGCACTAGAGAAGAATATAAAACAGGAGGAGACAGGTCTCAGCTCAGTCTCATTCTGAGGATTTGAGGAGGCAGAATTGCCATTTTAGACTGAGGTAAAGGTAAGAGCCAGTGACTGGCTGCTTTGCTTTTCTGATCTTCGGATTGAACCCCAATATCTGTCTCTGGATTTTTATTATTCATGCTACAGATTGTGGAAAGAGTTATGATCTGGCGACTGGAGTTTCATGGCAAAAGACCTGGTTTCCAGAACTGCACCAAGCTTAGCTCAGCCATCTGTCTGGATGTGCCAATTAAAAAGATGAGTAATGGTGAAAAGTAGAGAGGAGATTTAATCAGTGCACATCGGGAAGAGAAACAAATAAAGGGGTTAATGACCCCAAGTTCATCTGTCAAGTATGGACCTGAGCTTTAGGTCCAAACAGAGAGAGAACTGAGTGTGGAGGAGGTAAGCACTGCATAATTAAGCAGTTCTGGTCAAGGTCCGGTCCATCTGTTGATTTTATCTCAGCTCTGATTCTGCAAGGTGGTCCAAAGAAGTCCTTACTGCTTAAGGAGACCAATGTTGTCCCTAGGAGATGGTCTTCTCCAGGTTGTAACCCTGCCATCAGAAGAGAAATGACCCCGCTGGCTGGGACAGTGACTGTTGGGTGATATTCCTGGAGTCAAGATGACCAGAGGTGTAGGAGAGTGGCTGGAGAACTTTGAGTCTCTCCTGGGGACCTGAGACAGGACACTGTGAAGACTCACAGTAAGGCACCTCATTATTGTGATCTTTGGGTCTTTAGCTTAGACAGAAAGGTGGGTTCGTTTCTACACGTTTTCTCTGGGTATTTCTGATGTCTGTGTGCAGGAATAAGCAGATGGCCCCAAGTACAGGAGACAAACACAAAGTGAGCAGAGATGCCGGGCTTCCATCCTGCTTTCAGTTACCTTGTGGGCCCCAGGGAGGAGTCAGTGCTCTTTAGCAATTTTTAGTACTTGACATAATCCGCGTATGCTCCAGCATACAACAGTCTCTACACAGGCTATGTGTGTGTGCTTTTGGTCTTTTTGTTTTCTGCCTGACTGCATTTGGGGTTTGTTTACTGCTTTGTATCTTCTTGGAGGAGTCCACCTAGTAGCTGAACTTTCTTTTGAGACAAGGTATCATAATATATCCCAGGGTGACTTCTAACATATGGCAATTCTCCTGTCTCAACCTCCCAAGTGCTGGGATTACAGGCATGTGCTACTATTCCCAGTTGTAACTGAATGTAATAAATCAACCCTCTGGCTACAGGTGAGCAGAGGGCGGGAAAGATGAGGAAGGGAACATATATCAGGGAGAAAAGGTAGACATCAAAGTTCCATCGGGGCACGGTTTCTAGTATTCACTCAAGTTTTAAGGCTAAAGCCAGAGTTCTATAGACTTAATAGCTTGGGCTGGCCAGCAGTCTTTATGTGGTAATGAAGGAGAGGAGCCAAGGTGAAGAGGGGGGTGGGGCTTTAGCCAATGTGATCTAGTTCTGTGACCTCCTGTTTCTT
The DNA here is from genome assembly GCA_004026605.1 of Ondatra zibethicus. NCBI lineage: Eukaryota > Metazoa > Chordata > Mammalia > Rodentia > Cricetidae > Ondatra > Ondatra zibethicus. Next base: position 23,846 of record PVIU01008281.1, read on the forward strand.
CAAGGGGCTGACAGGAACTGTGAGGTGTTATGGAAGAAGGAAGTGGGCACCTGCTAAGAAGGTAATCTTAGTCTGTTGATGTTCTGAGCCATCATATCTTAGTCAGAGTTCTGCAAGTTTTCTAGAGACATTGTTATCCTGTGGTCTCTTGAGAGAAGCAGTCTGGTGCCCAGGAGATGATTGTTCAGCATCCCAAGCAGCCTCGCTTCATGGGGAACGGCCCCTCCCTGGTAGCTGTCTCATGAATAGTGATCGCTCTGTGAGGCTCACTGTTGCTAGGGGTGCTTACGTTCCTCATCATAAAAATGGTTATCACTTGGTCCCCAGCCCCACTTCCTGGAAGTAAAGGTGGCTGCAGAGTAGAGTGCCTCAGGAGGAAGAGAGAAAAAGCTCAAGAGGCAAAATGACCAGAGAAGAACAGTGTAGACTCAGGCAGGTCAGTGACAGGGCAAAAACTCCTTTTAGAGGCCTGATGCTGGGGGTAGAGGGAGGCATTCAGGTGGGCCTGGTCTAAAGATTCCTTCACTGGTCCACTGTTCCTGCTTCTCTAGTGGAAGAGAAAGAATGTGTTACTGGAGTCAGGAGTACCCGCACCTGGGGAACTGCTCCGTTTCTACCTGAGATACTTGGGGGGCAGGGGGGTTGAACATCATACTCCGTTCTCTGCTGGTCTCCTTCAGCCACCGAGGCAAATTCAGCTCCTGACAAGGCTCGTATCTAGGTGTGCAAGTCCACAGAAGGGTGTTAGACACCTGTGCTTGAGATGTAGCCGTCAGGGAAAAGAATGTGAAGACCGTAGACATGGCGGCTGCTTTCAGGCCGGGTGTGGTGGTGGCAATGTCTGTTATCCTGGCACTCAGCAGGCAGAGGAGGCAGGATGGTCACAAGTCCAAGTCCAGCTTGGTCCACATAGCAAGTTCCATGCTATCAAGGGCCGTATAACAAGACCCTGTCTCAATAATAATAGTAACAACAACAATAACAACAAAATAGCTACTTTCAGCCTTTCGTAATGAGTTCAATTCTAAGATTTTATAATCTTATTGATTCCTTGAGAATAACTTTGATTTTGGCAGTGCCAAATAAACACTATCAATTTGGAAGAAATTGTAAGTGTTAGGAGATGATGCACCCACAATGATGACGATGAGTAGGAATCCCATCGTCTAGGTCATGGCACTAGAGGTACATACATGGGAAGGGGCTAAGATTACATCCCTCTATCTCTTTTCCTTGTAGGAATATGGGAATATGCTTATCAGTTTCATGACCTTATTAACTATTGTATGCGACTGTTATGTTCAAAGAAACGAAGATGTCATGCCTGCTGTTAAATCTGGATCTCTACCATGATACAGGCCACAGCTAGTTTGGAGGATTTTTAAATTATTGTTATTCATGGTGTCATTTCGCTTATGACAAAACATCCTTATTACTTCTTATGTGAGACTCTGGAATGGAGAGAAATTATGTTAGCACTTATTTTCCTTTCTATTCTAAAAAATAGCATCTGAAGGGTTTTTTGCCCCTGAACATGGAAAAATTTAGGGCCTGGGAACAATAATAAAAGCAGGTCTGTGTTTTTAAAAGATAACCCCGATAACCTTGGGGTCAGTGTTCTGGATGGACTGGATTAGTGAGGGAGAATGTAGGCATAGAGAAACTATTTTGGACCTCACTTTTTTGCTTTTTTCATTCATTTGTTCATTCATTCATTCATTCAAAACTTCCTTAGGCACGTCTTTGATATGCCAGGTATAGTTGTGAACACCATGACACAACAATGAACAAATAAAGCACTTATTCCAAGATGGAACTCACTCTTCACTGTGGAGAGACCTTCCACAGTTCAGGAATATTGTCAATAGCTTGTCAATATACAGTACTGATACTGGTAAGTGATGGGGAGAAGAGTTAAACAAGTGAGATGGAACATGCCAGGTACATTGCAGTAAAATGGAATTGACACAAGATTTATCATAGCAACCACTTTTTAGCGTACAGTTCAGTAGCATGGAGTCTACTCACGTTGTCATGTGACTGTCACCACCAGCCATCCCCGTCACTTTTCCAGGTGGATCTTTTTTTTAATTTTTTTATTTTTGCTTGATTCTTTTTTTTAATTAATTAATTTTTATTATGTATACAATATTCTGTCTGTGTATATCCCTGAAGGCCAGAAGAGGGCACCAGACCTCATTACAGATGGTTGTGAGCCACCATGTGGTTGCTGGGAATTGAACTCAGGACCTTTGGAAGAGCAGGCAGTGCTCTTAACCGCTGCGCCATCTCTCCAGCCCCTCCAGGTGGATCTTTTGATAGGGTGTTTGAAGGTCCTGGTAACATAGGTCATGTGAACAGAAGCCTGAAGGAGGTGAGAGAGTGAGCCTTGTACCTCAGTAGGGAGATGTGGTTTAGTCCCCACCCCCGAAACAACCTAGACCTACTGCCATAGCCCAGCTACGGGGTGGTATACAAGTTTGGTGTTGCTGAAACCACTTCCAGAGCATCAGTGAGCATGGGTTGGGTATTTAGTTTAGCAAGAGGCCAGTTTGGGTCCAGGCAGAAACAGTCAGTTCATTGCTGGATTAGTTAGGTTTCTGTTGCTATGATAAAACCCTGACCCAAAGAAACTTGGAGAGGAAAGGGTTAATTTGGCTTCTGTATCAGGTCCATTGAGGGAAGCTAAGGCAGGAACCTGGAGACAGAAACTGAAGCAGAGGCCATTGTGAGACATTGCTTACTGCCTTACTCCTCATGGCTTGCTCAGCCTGCTTTCTTGTACAAGTCAGGACCACCTGCCCAGGATGGCATCACCCAAAGTGAGCTGGGCCCTCCTACATCAATTGTTAACCGAGAAAATGCCCCCCCAGACTACAGGCCAATTGGATGGAGACAATTCCTCAGCGGAGATTCCCTCTCCCCAGGTGTGTCTAGGATGCCAAGTTGACACAAACCAACCAGCACAATTGCTAAGCACAAGACTGACGCTTTAAGCATGGAGAGGATTTTCCTGTTTGTCCTAGGATTAACATCAAAGAACACATGGTGATAGAGGGAAATTTGTGAGATGGGAACGCAGCCGTGCTCCCTTTCTGCCTTTCTCCCATCAGACATGAGCCAAGGCTCTGGAGCTTGTTTCGGAATATGCCCTTTAGCCTGTTCATAAATGTTTTGCTTCTGATAGGAGCAGTTACTCATCTATCTTTAAGTACATTCCTTTTTTTCTGGATACAGAGAGCAAGAGGGAAATGGGTACATGTGTACTTGGTAAACAGAAAGATCAATCAGTCAGAAATGTTATTTCATGAAGCCTTCAGGTGTTCTGTGAGTTGTATCCAGCACCAGGTTCCGCTTGGGAAAAGGGTTAAATCATGATTTCTGACCCGCCTGATATTTGAAAGATGAACTTGCTTTGGTAATGTCCTGCAGGAGTCCCAGAACCAACAGAACCAACTCCTGGTCTCAAAGCTCCGAGGAAACTAGGAGAGTCGGAAAGGAAGTTGGGATGGTGTCTGCCTTTGTAGTCACTCTTCTGACTGTCTTTCCCTGGAGACTTGCAGAGAAACGAGCCTGTTTGCTTTGGGTGGCTGCTTATTTTCTTACTGATAAGAAAACCAGTAAGAGGAAATGGCATGGCTTTGCCCACAGGGAGGGACAACCCCTGTAAATATAGGCAGACCAGTGTACATTCGCACTGATGGCGTTTTCCTGGGGGTGTAATGACTTTGGATGTTTTCTACAAGACTGATATGATATTAGAGTAAGGGTTGATGCACTGTAAAATGTTTGGGCCCAGAGACCAGATGTCCTTCTTGTAAAAGTGCTCCACGTGCCATTTTGAGTGTGAACAGCACATTTTATAACCGCTCACTTCCTGGAGGCCTCATTTTATAGTTCCACAGTCTTTTATAAGTTGTTACTGGTTTTTTGAGACAGGGTCTCATGTATTCCAGTCTGGTCTTGAACTTACTGTGTGCCTGAGGATGACCTCGAACTTCTGAACCTCCTGCCTCTGCTTCCCAAGTTCCAGGAGTCATACACTGTTTCTGTGGTGCTGAGATCAAGCCCTGGGCTTTATGCATGCTTCGTAAGCCCTTAACCAACCAAACTTCATCCCTAGTCCTTTTTCTGAAATCTTTGAACTGTGAATTGTAGAGTTGCTAATTTTCTTTAAAAAATAGGCTAATCCGTATTGTTATAGAATACTTTCACGGGAGACTGAGCCAGGGCTTTATAATTCAGCGGTTCTCAATCTGTGAATCGTGATCCCATTGGGGGTTCACAGGTTACCTAAGACCATCAAAAACACAGATATTTACATTATGATTAATAACAGTGGCAAAATTGCAGTTACGAAGTAGCAAGAAAAATAATTTTATGGTTGGGAGGTCGCCATAACATAAGGACCTGTATTAAAGGGTATTTACACGGATAGACTAAGGATAGCAGTGAAGTTACATCAGTTCAGATCAGAATTTGCTGCCAAATTCATTTGGGGCATCAAATTTTTGGTTTCAGGGATAAAACACTAAAATTTCAGAATTATAGTGATGATATCCTGCACTTGTGTAAAGCCTTAACTAGGGAAGCAGAGACAGAAAGCCTACTACAAGTTTAAGGCCACCCTAACCTACGTAGTGAACTCCAGGCCAGTCAGAACCCTGTCTAAACAAAATCAAACCTGTCTCTAAGAGCTGGGGATGTAACTCCAAGGTAGAGTGTTTACCTTACATTCATCAGGCCATGGGTTTGATCTCCGGCATGGCAACATAATAAATAGAAAATGAAAGGAACAATCTCAAAGATTCTTCAAAAAGCAAACAACTGCATGGGCCAGTCCCTTGAGTAGCTGTGATGCAGTGGATATAGACAGGGTGGATTGGTGAGGCCAGCCCCTTGAGTAGCTGTGATGCAGTAGATATAGACAGGGTGGATTGGCGACAGGACCTCGGTAGACTAGAGGCCGTTCCACTGTATGTCCTGCACCTGAGTAATAACCACCAGGAGCAGGTGAAGGTACAGATGCGCTGTTAGCATGCACCTTCTGCCCCCAGCCTCTGCCTCTGGGTCTTGACTCTGAAGAACGGGGTCTCCATTAGGTGAACACAGGGATGTAACTGTGCAGGTTGAACCTCCTTAATCTGAATATCTGAAACCCGAACTGCGTCAAGATACCAAGCTTTGTGAGTGCTGATGTGGGAGACCCTGTATTAAATAAAATGTCACGTGGGGCTGGAGAGATGGTTCAGCAGTTTAGAGCATGGGTTGCTCTTCCAGAGGACTCGGTTCGATTCCCAGCATCCACATGGTGGCTCACGACCATCTGGACCTCCAGTTCCAGAGGATCTGACCCTCTCTTCTGACTAGACATGCACATGGTTCATATACATGCAGGTAAGACAGTCTTCAAAAATAAAATAGACATGTAAGAAAATAATGAAATAAAATGATTTGGGGATGGGACCTAGTCAAGATGAAGATGTGCTAGAACTTGTATAAAATAACTCTCAGGCTATGTATAAGGTGTGTGTGGAGCAAAGCAAATTTGTTGTTTACACCTGAGCATTATCCCCAAGATATCTCATGATATGTATGCAACTATTACAAAATCTGCCAAAAAACAAATTGCAAAATCCCAGACATTCCAGTAATAGATCCTCAGCCTATGCTTTCCTGCTATTTCCTCTCAGGCCAGGCCTCTCTGGTATTAGCATCCCTCCACATATAATGGATGCACCTGTAGCAGGAGGTCCTTATGTGGGGACTCTCATGTGGGGTACCTTAGGGTGCTCCAGTGGGACTTGCAGGGACACAAGAACTGATCAATGTGCTTTTTCTAGCTGTGTGTTTCTCCAGAGGCAAAGCCCCATGACTCATCCCCAGCTTGGCAGTTACAGGCAACTGATACCTCTCAAGTGAGTTGGAAGGGATCTGGTTACGAAGGATCCTTGGGGGAATTGTTGCTCTGGGAACCATTAGGTGAGGATAATTAACTCAGCTACTTGTTTTGGCAACTCCAGTTTCTCACACAACCTTTTACAGACATGGCGATCTCACAGTTGCTAGACCCATCTGGGACACATTCCTTCTTTTGGGAGACTGGGAGTGCTTGTGGTAGCTCTAATGAGGAGACAGTGAGGACCATGCCCTCTAAACAGGCCACACACTGAGCAACCTCTGCTCTGTCTCCTGGGATTCCAACTGGCCAGTACCATGCACAGCTACCTGAACAGTGAGGTTTGGAAGATGGCATGGAAAGCAGGTGAGTTTGTTTTTACTCACTGAGGGCTTTACATACTGAAGGAACAAAAGGATATAAACAGGAATGATGTCTCATACCATATCAAGTCAAGAGATTGATATTTAATTCTGACTTATTCATCTAGGAAATTACACTACTCATGGAACCCATGCTGTGTGCTGTTTTGCCAGATGTTAGCTCTGTCTGTAAAGAGTTTAGGCTTGGATCACACGTGTGGAGTATGTCTGTGGTGTGTGCCTATGTAACAAAGGGGACGTCTGGAGCACAAGACAAAGGACAAACCAGCAGAGAAGCAGATGGCCAGTGAGAGAATCAGAAGGATGGAGTGGGCATGAGCCAACACACATGGTGGGATCAGGGGAAGCCATAAACTGAGAGGAGTTAGGAATGGGCCTTCATGGCACATAAGGTTTTTATTGGTAGATTAGGGGGTAGGAGGGCACCTTAGGAAGCACCCTTCTACAAAACAAAACAAAACAACAACAACAAAAAACAAATCGAGAGTCCAGGCTGGAAATACAGTGTCAAGATAAGCAGTAGAAAAAAAAATACACTGAGCTGTTTTGTACCCTGAGTGCCAGGCTACAAACTTCTCCTTTCATAACAGCAAAAAAGAGGCTTAATCTGGAGATCTCTGTCAAAGGAATTCAAGCTGAGCATGATATCACTGTGGGAAAGAGCCCCACAGGGAAAGACTCCCACAGGATATACTAGGGGAGCTAGGAGAATGAGAGACGCCAATGGGAGGAGGTTGCAATGGAAGCCTTGTACTTAGCTGCTGAGTAGGGTCACAAGTGGGCCTGCGAGGATCAGGATATCCCCAGCTGGGGTCAGTGGGAAGGGTGTGTGTCGGCTCATGAGAATCAAAGCTCAGAAGGAAGCTGGGCTCAGCCTCAGCCTTGCCCGGGGGTTCTGAACCTTTCCCTGAAGTTCGCTCTCAGGGGCAGAGCAGGTCAGGTGGTTGTAGATGACCATGTGCCAGCTAACACAGGAAAGAACATCTCTGGTGGCTTCTTCTTTGTTTATAGTTTATCCTGTATTGTTTTTAAACCGCCCCCCCCCCACACAAGACAGGGTTTCTCTGTAGTTTTGGAGCCTGCCCTGGAACTAGCTCTATAGACCAGGCTGGTTTCGAACTCACAGAGATCTGCCTGCCTCTGCCTCTCAAATGTTGGGATTAAAGGACTGTGCCATCTTGGCCTGGCTGCTTTTAACTTTTTAAATTGTGAGGTAGGACACAAGGAAAAAATATAAAACAACAAAAACAATATTTTGCGGAGTTGGGATGGGGATTGAGTCCTTACTCGTGCTAGGCAAGGACTCTACCTTCACCACCAGCACCTACAGGGTCTCACTATGCAGCCTTGGCTGCCCTGCAGCTTGCTATGTAGGTCATGTTAACCTCAAAATAATAGAGATTGTCCTCACTTCTCAAGTGTTAAGGTAAAAGGCAGACACCACCATTAAACAAACACCACAAATCTATGGCTTACACATAGATATAATTAAGGCTCAGCCCTCAGAAAGGGCATCCGATCCCTGGAACTTGGCATCAAGGGCAATTATGAGTGGCCATGTAGGTGCTGGGAATTGAACTGGGTCCTTTACAAGAGCAGCCAGTACTCTTAACCACTGAGTCATCTCTCCAGCCTCAAGACTCAATTTTTGTAAAGCCACCTCCCAAGTATAGGGACAGGACAATTGGAGTGTTCCTCGGAGCTTCTTGTGCATTTGACCCTTTGTCAAGAGGGAGAACTTTCCAGATATCATCTGGATCATCTTTGCAGTTCAACTGGGAACCAGTTCTACCCTGAGGAAGGTCACTTGCTGAAGTGTTTGAATCAATTCTTAGTCACAGGGATACGAGAAAAGGATGGGGAAACTCAGAGTTGTTTAAAAAGTGATGAGGAGGGCCGGGCATAGTAGTGCACACCTCTAATCCCAGCAGAGGCAGAGGCAGGTGGATCTCTGTGAGTTAGAGGTCAGCCTGGTCTACAGAGTGAATTCCAGGACAGCCAAGGCTACCCAGAGAAAGGGGATGTGAAGGAGGAGGCCTAGGCAGCAGCCAGCCCCGCTCAGCCACGGGAGAGGTCAGGAGATGGCTACCAAACCTGGGTTACTGAGCAAAGTCAAAAACAGCAGTAGCTGATGACTGGTAGCTTTTAGAGAGGGAAGGAATGGTTTCAGAAACTCTTAGGCAACTTGTAAGACTTATGCAGGGTTTTCCCTCTCCGAACTGCCAGATCCAGGCATATTAGCAACGAACAGGGGCTGGGCCCACTTGCTAGCAGTATGTGCAAGGCCCCATGTTGGATCTCCAGTACAACAAAACTTAACAATTCTTTCCCAGAATTCCTTGAAATGAGGCTCAGCCTGAGGCTCTAAATGTAATTACTATCGAGTAAGCAGAACACTTGTGTGCTGACGCAGCCTGGGGCAGAGACAATCATCTCAGACCTGTGGGGTTCAGAGCCATAGGCAAAGATGACAGGACAAAAAACTGTGGGAAACCTCATCCACTGTTTCAGTCAGAAAGTTGCTATGCAAACATGTGGCAGTCTGCCTTCATGTATTTTATAATACAGAAAAGAAAAAAGGGGGAGGAAGGAAGGAAGGAAGACTGCAGCCAATCAATTATTGTCCCAATACAGTACTTTTCTAGAGTTTTCTCTATGAATACATACATATGGTATTTTCAGCACTAAGAAGCTTACAAGATAGGTAATACTACCCTCTTTATGTTGCTATTGCTTTGAGATAGGATTTTGCCATGCAGGTCTCCCTAGGTCAGAAATTGCTATGTAGGTCAGGTTGGCCTCGAACTTGCTGTGATCCTCTTTCCTCTGTGTACTGAAATTACAAATGTGTATCACCATACCTGTTGTAGGAGGCTGCTTGTTGGTTCATGGCTGCTTAGCCCCAAAATAACCACACAGAAACTGTATTAATTAAATCACTGCTTGGCCTATTAGCTCTAGCTTCTCATTGGATAGCTCTTACAGATTAATTTAACCCATTTCTATTAATCCCCGTATCACCACGAGGCTGTGGCTTACCAGGTAAAGTTCTGGCGTCTATCTCCGGCAGGGCTACATGGCTTCTCTTTGACTCTGCCTTCTTTCTCCCAGCATTCAGTTTAGTTTTCTTCTACCCTATCACAGGCCCGAAACAGCTTCTTTATTTACCAATGGTGTTCACAGCATACAGATGGGAATCCCACATCACATACCTGCCTTTGCTCTCATGTTAAAGCGGAAACAGGCTTGTGTGGCTCCAGTTGAGTGTTCTCCACTCACATGACTGGAAAGTGACAGTGATGGGACTTTATACCCAGATCTGTGGGATTTTAAAACCAAAGCTTCTTCTCCCAAACAACATGCCGGTCTCTAAGCTTCTTTGGCTGGCAGAAAGAAGTACACATTACTGTAAGAACTTGAGCCAAAGCATTCACGTAACTGTTGAAGTAAGAGGAGTTAGCTTAGATTCCACTACTTTTCCAATCCGTCTTGCTCTCATTGCAGAACTGCAGGCATGCCCTATACGTTACTTATTGTTGTTACTTTTTGATCAGCAATATTCTTTCTTGGTATTTCTGTGCACACACACATAATTTTACATTTGTGTGTGTGCTCATGTGTCTGCCAGGATGCTGTTCTCTTTAGAGCTGCAATCCTTCCACTGGGGAAACCTTTCACCTCAGATCTGTAACACTTACCCTTTGGCCTATGGAGTTCATTTCTACACAGGGGTGATTATAATTTGTGAACTTGGCCTGCTCTCCTTTCTACTGGACATTAATTGCATGGTTACTCAGAAGCTCCACAGAAGCAAAACTTACCATCTTGTTCATCATTGTGCAGAGCATAGTACAAAGTGGCTCAATAGTCGCCGGGTGGTGGTGGCACATGCCTTTAATCCCAGCACTTGGGAGGCAGAGGCAGGCAGATCTCTGTGAGTTCGAGACCAGCCTGGTCAACAGAGCTAGTTCCAGGACAGGCTCCAAAGCTACAGAGAAACCCTGTCTCAAAAAACAAAAAAACAAAAAAAAAAAGTGGCTCAATAAATAGAGTAATGTTGCCGTGTTCACTTCCTAAATAGTATATCTCTCCTTTTAATGAGTATACATTAATTTACTTAACCTGAGCTGGTGAAAAGTTCACATAATTTTCTTCTTTTTTTCTACATTTAAATTTTACCATCCTAGCTGGGTGGTGGTGGTGCACGCCTTTAATCCCAGCACTCAGGAGGCAGAGACAGGTGGATATCTGAGTTCGAGGCCAGCCTGTTCTACAGAGCAATTTCCAGGACAGGTTCCAAAGCTACAGTGAAATCCTGTCTCGAAAAACCAAAAAAACAAAACAAAACAAAAACAAAAAACCAAAAACAAACAAACAAAAACTATTATCCTCAGAAACAAAACCAATGATAAAATTATGAAGGCAAGTGATTTAAGCAGTTTTATGAATATGTGTATTTTATAAATGTTTTTCTTTTGTTTTTTGAGACAAGGTTTTTCTCTGTAGCCCTGGCTGTCCTGGAACTTACTCTGTAGACCAGGCTGGCTTCAAACTCAAGAGATCCTCCTGCCTCTGCCTTCCAAGTGCTGGGGTTAAAAGTGTGCACCACCACCACCTAACAGAAAAAAAAAAAGAATGAAAAGAAAAGAAAATTAATGGTACTGTGGCTTGAACCCAGAACCTCCTTCATGTAAAGCACCCATGTACCCTGGCTACAGGCCAGTCCTGGAGATACTTTTGTAAATGGCTGGAGCAGTTTGGGCTATAGCTTGGTGGTTCAATTCCTAATACCAAAAACAAACAATCAAACAATACAAAATAGGATGGAACAGTTTACAAAGGCAATAGCAAGATACCTCTTTTCACACACTTTGATTTGCCTTGGATTTTCATACTTTTAAATTGTTGCTGTTTGAATTGTAGTGATAATTTGTTTGTGTTTTAACGAATAAAGCTTGCCTGAAGATCAGAGTATAAAGTTAAGCCCCTAGAGGCCAAGCAGTGGTGGCTCACACCTTTAATATCAGTACTTGAGAGACCAGCACCAGGGAGATAGAGACAGGAGAAGATATGGCTGGGCAGAGAGAGGAATATAAGGCGGGAGGAGACAGGAGCTCAGATGCAGTCAGAGGTTTGGTTGAGACGGTTGCAGTCTGGAGATTCAGTCTGAAGCAGGCAGTCAGAGGACACAGACTGAGGATAGGATTGTCCTTTTAGTCTGAGGATTCTGTAGAGGTAAAAGGTCTCTCTAGTGGTGGCTGCACTGCTTCTCTGATCTCTCAGCTTCCACCCTCTAATATCTGACTCCATGTTTTTTTTATTAAGAACAATTAGAATTCATGCTACACTGAATAGTTGTTTTTTTTTCTCCTTGTTTGTTGGTTGGTTTGGTATAGTATCTCACTGTCACCCACGCTGGTCTTGAACTTGAATCTTCCTATATCAGTCTCCTTAGTGGTTGGAATTACAGGTACTACAGGTTGTGCCATTGAACCTACTTGCTGTTAAACATGAGAACTTGGTCAGCAGTTAGCATGCTTCTTTAACCTCAGTTTCATGTTGCAGGAATAGTGTACCAATTAAATACTCATTAAATAGCAGTCATTAGTTTGGTTGCATCCTTAACAGCCCCACTATTACCCAAGCATAATAAGCATGGGTGCAATTCAGTTGTATCTCTGCCCCTAATTTCATTATTGGACTACAGTAAAGATTGCCAGTTGTAATTAATATCAAGTAATTGTGGTATTGTTCACCAGCTTTGAGCATAACAATGAATGAGCTGGCTTTTAAATTAGATCTTACCAGAAATAATGTCTTCCTTTTCTGCAAAGGCACCCAATCACTATACTCAGTGTTGTGTGACAAGACTTTTCCTGGGAGACATAGCTCATATGTCTATTTACCCCAGAGAGAAGCCTGTGACAGACCAAAGTAAGACACCACCAAAATCAAACTTGGTGAACCAGTAAGTTTTGGGTGAGGGGTCACTTATAGGATCAGAAACAACTCAAAGGCCCACCCCAGCTCACAAAAGCTGAGAAACCTGGGCCACACTTCACAGCCTGCAGGCAGCCTAACAGATTGGAGAGTGTCATTTCCAAGCAGCTTGGTAGGTCTAACCCTCTTCCGGGTATTCCCCTAGGTCCTGCTTCCTCCAGGTAGCTGGGCTGGTCTGAGTCTTTTTTGCAGCTTGGCTTGTGTCTCAGAGTCTTCTTTGCAGCTTTATTGCTTACTCTGGGAGAGAGAGTCCTAATGAATCCGTCAATTTTAGGAACTTCCTGAAGCTGTTTTGAGTTGTTTACTTTCCTGCTTAAGGAGCCTCCCTTTAGGAGAGTGCTTAAATCTCCAGGAAACTGCTTTGTAGCACATACTTCTATGCCTCCCCTACCTCCCATATTTCCATCTGCCTCACTGCAAATCCATAGTCAATCCAGGCTCTAGAGAAATTATGCATTTCTATCTGAACTTAAATTAGTATTGACCAGAGGTGTAACGAAAATCACAGTGACTTTTGCTCTGTTAACAAATGACTAACCACAAGACTGGTACATAGTTCAAGTCAGTCAATAAAGTGCTTGCCTTGTACGTATGAGGACCTGAGTTCAATCCCCAGAACTCACATTTTAAAAAAATTTAAAAAGTCAGCTGTAATGGTGTATGCGTATACTCCCAGCCCTGGAAAGGCGCAGATAAGCAGATCCCCAGGGCCTGCTGGCCTCCTAGCCTGCTTGGTGAGTTCCAGATCAGTGAGAGACCTGTGTTAAAAAATGTATACTGTATGCTGGGCAGTGGTGGCACATGCCTTTAATCCCAGCACTCAGGAGGATATATATATATATATCAAACTTGGTGAACCAGTAAGTTTTGGGTGAGGGGTCACAAGAAATCACAAGAAATATCACAAGAAATAGCAATTGAAGTTTCTCACTGATCTCCACATGCACATGCACAGCACACATGTGTACCTCCCCACACACCAGCACACATAGGAAAAACATGCCCATATACCAATGACCAACACATGGTCTGGAGAGATAGTTCAGCAGTTAAGAGCACTTGTTGCTCTTGTAGAAGATTCAGTTCACAGCACCCACATGGTAATTACACCTCAGAGGATCTGATACCCTCCTCTGGCCTCTGTGTACACTACATTCATGTGGTGCACAGACATACATGTGGGCAAAACACCCACATACATAAAGTAAAAAATGAATAAATCTTTAAGAATGACCAACATGGTATATTTATGAGCTGTTTATCAAAGTCCATATATATAATCAACATTGCCGAATGCTGTAAGACAGTCCCTGTCCACCAATTTGAACTAATATATTTAGAAAAACTTGGCCGAAGAAATGATGAACTGAGACTTAACCTTTGGTTTTGAACTACTGCATAGAAGGTTTAAATTAAGGGCTTGGTGCACATAGTATACAGGTGTCCTCAAAGTACCCTTTGAGTTTGAGGCAGGAGGATTGAGAGTTTGAGACCAGCCTGAGTTTTGCAACAAGACCCTCTTTTGGAGAGAAAAAGAAGAATCAACTGAATTAAGATAACACAGGATAATAGAGTAGATGAAAGGTGTGTTAAAAGCCCGGCGGTGGTGGCGTGCCCTCTTCTGGCATGGAGGTGTACATGCAGAAGGAACATTATATACATAATGAATAAATACATCTTTAAAAAAAAAAGACCCATGTGGTAGAAGGATATGATTGACCTCCAACGTAAACACACCCACACATATAACAACAAATACACTAAATACATACAATAATTTTTTAAAAAAGACCCAGGCATAGTAGTGCACACCTCTATCTCAGTACTCAGGCCTCAAACGCACAAAGATCTGCTTGCCTTTGTCTCTTCAATGGGAATTTAACTATTTTATTTCTTACTATAGAAATGAGGGAACTTGGATTTTGTTTGTTTTTAGAGACACGGTTTCTCTGAGTAACAGCCCTGGCTTTCCTGAAACCTGAGTTGAGGCTGAACTCGAACTCATAGAGATCGGCCTGCCCCTGCCCCTGCCCCTGCCCCTGCCCCTGCCTCTGCCTCTGCCTCTTGAGTGCTAGGATTAAAGGCAAGCACCACCATGCCCATCAACTTGGACATTTTTGATGTTGTTGTTATTGTTTTCCCTTCTCTTTTGAGTTAGACTACAAAAGAAGAGTTGCTTAGTCAAAGGGTGAGGACATTGAATAGTTTAGGACTACAAAGTCATCAAGTAGCAAAGTCAAAAGGAGGAACAAGGGCCTGTTTTGGGGCTGCACAGGACCCCACTGCCTGATAGGGAAATAGTCCTGTCAGGGTGAATACTCTCTTTCCCCTTCTTGTCTGTCCAGCTTGTATGTAAGGCACAGCATCGAGTCTAGTACCTCGGGAAACAGGGCATAAGAGCTCTCTGTCACCAGGCAACAGATGGGGCTTTGTCCCCCAGATGGGCTCCGTGGCTTCCTCAGAACCGCCTCGGTGCCATGACAAGGAGGGAGGCGCTGCGGTGGCACCATCAGAAGCCAGGGTTCACGACCCCCTTTCCGTGGCACTGCTCTTGTGACCCATGGAAGCGGCTCATTTTATTTTTTTCTGATTTAAAGTTTACATTTTCTAACTGAAAAATGTCTAGCCCTCAGAGTGGAGTGTCTGTTTGCAACTGAGAATGCAGCTGTGCAGCTGACAGACCACGCAGACAAAGGAGTGTGTACAGCATGTCCCCAGCAGAAGAGAGTGGGTGACGAGACAATGTTACTGTCAGTTGCTGTGTATGTCGCCCAATAGCCCTTCCATCCTACCCAAATACCTTCACAGTAAAACCCACGCTTGGTTGGAAAGGCCCATTTCATGGCTGATACAGAAAGAAATTCAACAGATATTTTCATTTTGTGTTGTGTCTGTGAATAAATACATATAAGTATGCCGCTCTCTCTCACAGTAGCAACAGCAGTCCCACCTATGAAATCAAAACAAATACAAATCAATCGTTTAAAACTGTTGGTGTTTCTCTGTGTGTGGCATATATGTAATGGATTAAATAAAAATGCTGCAGGTTCCCGAGTGTCTGCAGCGGGCAGCGGGCCATGGGACCATGCCTCAGATCTCTGAGCAGGGGCAGGCAGTGGCAGGGGGTCCTGAGAGCAGCCAGTCCCAGGCAGGGATGGCACATGAGACCGTGCTACAGGTCCCTGAAGGCTTCTGGTCCCGGGCAAGGTCCTGGGCAGGGAGCCATGCTGCAGGGCAAGAGACAGACAGATAGGCACGCCATGCAGAGTGAGGTTGGATATTTATTTAGTGGGTTATGGAAGAGAAGGGGGAGAAGGTGAAGAGCAGAGAGAGAGGCAGAAAGAGAGAGAGAGAAGGGTGAGACGTAAGCTGCCTCTTAGAGAGGGAGATGGAAAAGGAAGAGACTCAGGCTGCAAGCAGGAAGGAAAATCTGCCTGCCTCAGCAGACAGGGGAGGGAGTGGGCGTGGTTTGTCTCTTAAAGGGACAGGACAGATCATTAAATTCCCATCTCTTTTTCATAATAAAAAGGCAGGAGGTTAGGCAGCACAGGTTAAAGGAATTGGGGCAGCAGATTCTCAAGACTGCTTCATGCTTATTTGTGGGTGTCATCTTTGGGGGGGATGCTGGTCACATCCTGGCATAGCTGCTCTCTTTGCTCCTGTCTGGTATTTGTGGTATGGAAATGTCTGGTGTCTCTTATACCTGTTTAAGGTATTGGCAGAACAGAGGACAAAGTTAAGTTTAGGAAAAAAGTTTTTAGGACCAGGGAACTGAGGGGGGTGTATCTGACCTGTTTAAGGTAGATCCTTCAATTCGGCTCTCTGGAACTCACTAGAATTCTTTGGGTTTGTGAAAACAGAAGTTCTAGACATATACATTGTATAAACAGTAACATATTTATGTCAGATTGACTATGACAGATATTTTTGCACAATGAAAAGTATTTTTTTCGCTTTGACTCCATCCCTGTGAGATTTTTTTTTTTTAACTACTTTAGGTCCCTTCTGAGAGACAAGTTTTTTTTTCTTAAATGATTTACTTAACTTTATTTTATGTTCATTGGTGTGGAACTGCATTTTCAGACAGTTGTGAACTGCCATGTGGGTGCTGGGAATTGAACCCAGATCCTCTGGAAGAGCAGTAAGTGCTCTTAACTGCTGAGTCATCTCTCCAGTCCCCATGAAAAGTATTTTTAAGACTATGGAAGGCAGCATGAGAGAGAAATTTGATAACTTGTATTTGTCCTCACACCTTTATAACTTGCAGGTCTTATATATGTAATTTACTGAAATTTGTTTGGTGAGATTGTCCTTTTAAACTGACAAAACCTCTTAGCTTTCAAACTGCATCAAGATCTTTGGGAAGGATAAAATTTTACTTGAGTTACTGATTAAAAACCACAGAGAACTTACTGATTGGCACCTAGAGCTACTCCTCAGGGTCCTCCATGGTCACTGAAGGTCATATTTGCCTTTAGTGCAGGGCCTGCCAGGCTCCAGAAGATTGTGTGGGCTAAGAAATCTGTAGGAAGATAAGCCTGCCTTGACCTGAGCAGCTAGGCTGTCTATTCCAGTGATTCTGTCCACGTCTGGAGAGCTTCATTTTAGATGAAAGGCAGTTTTGCCCAGTGGTCAGCACTTGGCAGTTGAAGCAAATTGCATATTCATGTTGTTCTGTGCCCATTTGTCTTCTGTCTTCTTTGGAGGAGGTAGATGCTGCTAGGAGCCAAATTGTCTTTTTTTTCCAAATTGTCTTTTTTTGTTATGAAAAGGTTTTTAATAATTAAATATTTAAATGTTATGTTCCCCAGATCTCTGAGCAGTTGAGGGCTGTTTATCAGGTATAGATGAGTTATAACTACAGTATAGAATCTGCCTGGAGAACTGAGTCCAAGCTTGACTGTACTGGCTCTCAACTTAACAAATAAAGCAGGGTTGGATTAAATATAAAGTATTTTTGTAAGAGACTTAAAAGTACATACCAGTTCAAGACATGAGTCTTACTGTTTTTGTAGTCTGAAATGAGATGCAATGAACAGACAATTATAACATTTAACAGTAAACATATGTGCATAAGTTACATGTATGAACACACACAGTGAACAGGAATTGGGTGAAGTGGATGTTCTTGGTGGGCCCCACCAAAGGCATGCCACTGCACAAAACACACATGCAACAGAGTCAACAAGAGAAATTTAGAGACAAAAACATAAGTAAATTGGGGAACCAGGCAGGGTATACTTCAGTAAAGATGGCAGGACTTGGTCACATGACCTGGCTATCAGTTAAGATGGTGGTGAAGTCACCTGACCTCAGTCAAAATGGCAGCAGTCACATGTTGTATGGAAAAGCCACTCAGTTAAGATGGCAGTAAAGTTACCTGACCTTAGTTAAGATGGTGGTAAGGTTGCCTGACCTCAATCAAAATGGCAGTGGTCACATGTTGTATGGAAAAGCCACAATTTTTGAGCTGCAGGGATTTTAAGCTTAATATTAAGAGAGACCTAGAGGTGTGATCCGCCCTGTCTCTGAGCTACCATGCCACAAGCCGCGGCAGGAAGCAAAAAGCTGGAATTGAAAACAGTTGCTTCATGGATCCGACCAATCTTGTTGGCAGCAGTAGCGATGGCAGGGACAGTCTGAGGAAACTCCTTCCATTTGCCCGTGCACTAACAGTAGTTAGAAAGCTCCTGTAAAGTGGAGCCAGCAGGACACCAGCTGAGTGAGGGTAGGAGCTGAAGAAGTAGGGCATTAAGGCCTGGGGTTTTAGGGCCTCTAAAAGGCATCCATCCCAGGGGGGGATGGACATGGATGGCTTGTGTTCCATAGCTGAAACTGTGAAAACCCAGAAAACAGTGGCACCACAAGGCCTACAGGCAGATGTCTCTTTCTCTACAGGTGGGGTGTAAATTGGCATGAACATTGCAGGACCCATGGGAGAGCATCCTCTGCCCCCAGGTGGGATTCTATAGCCTGACTGGATCTGGTCAGGGCCACTCAGAAGCCAGAGAGACCAGAAAGTGCTTCGAGCAGCCTTTCATGGCGAGGGAAAAAAGAAAAAAGAAAAGAAAAGAAAAATAGAAAAAGAGAAAGAAAAACTGAGGGACCCTGGGCCCCCAGTTAAATGCACCACATAGAGTGTGCGGTGCTAGCATGAGAGGACAGACCCTGGGTCAGTCCGGTCACAATTTTAGCTAAGGGAAGCAATCCAGAGACGAATGTCAGTGAAGGGCTCAACCGTCCATGGTTGGGGGCTGTCCCCCCATTTCTAGGAACACCAGAAGATTGCCGGGAGCTCAATAGTCAATTACTCAGGTTTGGAGAAATGCTTAAGATGACCAGAATGGGAGAAACTCACCAACTGAAGCCGGTGGTATGTGTAGAAATCATGCTGTAGAAATTGTGCTCAGGCATATGGAACACATGGTTGTTGTGGAAAAAAATACCTGGCTCTGGATCCAGACCCCGGGAGAGGAGCTTGGGATGGGAGAGCATCCTGAGTCTCACGGCACCAATGTAATGGTAAAAGTACAATGCTGTGGATCCCAAAGATCGGATGTCTTTTTCTATCATTCTCCATGTAATTTTCTGAGTCAGGGTCTCTCACCGAACCTGGAGCTTACCAGCTGACTAGACTGGCTCCACCTGCCTCCCCCTACCCCTAACACTGGGGCTTTCCAAACTCAGATTCCCATGGTTGCCAGTAGACTGACATATCTTCTCAGCATTTCATTTTATTGTTTTTCCCTAAATTTTCATTAACTTAGAAAACATGAAATCCCAGACTTATTATGCAGCTAACAATGAGTTTGAACTTCTGATCTTTAGGCCTCCCCATGCTGAATGCTGAAGACTGAACCCAGGGCCTCACACACACTAGTAGAGCACTCTACTGATCTAACTGTATTCCCAGATATATACATAATTTATTCATTTATTCCCCCTTCCAGTACTAGGGATTGAATCCAGAACCTTGGACAAGGTACACTTGTTCCGTGGGGTGATCAGCATCTTCACCTCATAATAATACTTTTCAGTATTTCATATGATTGAATATACAAACAAGATTTACAAATTGTATTTCTCCAATAGTGTTCAAAAAAGCTTTTTTAAGATTTCGTTATTGCTTTTTTAAGATTTCGTTATTTTAGTGTGGCATGGTAGAGTAGCAATTAGGAACCAGAGACAGGAGAAGCTCTGTGAATTGGAGGCCAGCATGATCTACATAGTGAGCTCCAGGATAGCCAGGACTACAAAAAAGAAACCCTGTCTCCAAAAAACCAAAAACTTTTTTTGTTATTGTTTTATTCACGGGCACATCTGTGCACATGTATGCTGTATGTGTCCTGGTGGAAGCCAAAATGGGGTGTCAGAGTCCCGGGAACTGGACTTACAAACAACTGATTGAAATCATGCCCTCTGGAAGAACAGTATGTACTCTTAACCACTGAGCTCTCTTGCCAGGTTTGAGTTAAAATGGTTTCATCTGTGGACTTCTTGCCCATCTGTTTTCAGTGTCTTTACTATTTGTTGAGGAAACTGGGTGCTCTGTCCTTTAGCCCCAGTACAGCATTGGGAATTCAGGTATGCTGTGGTGATTTGAAAGAAAATGGGCCCCCAAAGGGAATGGCCCTTTTAGGAGCTGTGGCTTTGTCAGAGTGGATATGGCCTTGCTGGAGGAAGTATGTCACTGTCAGGGTGGGCTTTGAGATTCCCTATGCTCAAGAGACTGCCTGCCCAGTGTCTCAGTCAACTTCCTGTTCCCTACAAGCCAGCACCAAATCTGTCTGCATGCTGCCATGCTCCTTGCCTTGATAATGGGCTGAATCTATAAAATTGTAAGCAATCCACCCCAATTAAATGTTTTACTTTATCAGAGTTGCCGTGGTCATTGGTATCATTTCACAGCAATAAAAACCCTAAGATAAAGAGGCCAAAGTTTCTTATATGGGAGCTGAAGATTAGAACTTAGGTCCAAGTGCTTGCACAATGAGTGTGCTTGCCTGCAGAACCATCTCCCCAGGCTATGCTCTTTTTTAAATTTTTTAAAAAACTATTAGTATCGCTGTGTGTGTGTGTTCTTGGCAGGGTGTGTATGTGGAGATAGAAGACAACTTTCAATACTTGGTTCTCGTCTACCATGGGGACTCTGGAATGGAACTCGGTCATCAAGCAGAGAAGCAAGTGTCTTTTTCCTGCCGAGCCCCCAGTCCTGGTTTTGTTTTGCGAAATGTGTCATCCAGACAGGCCTTGGACTTGCTATGGAGCTGTGCTCTTGGGCTTCTGGTTCTCTCTCTGTACCTGCCTAATTCTGGGACCACAGGTGTGTGCAACACCCCTGACTTTTTTTTTTTTAAAGTTCTCTTTATCCTTTGGTGTTTTCCTAAGGAAAATAAAGACAAGTAATTATGTTCAAAATCACCAGAAATAATTTCATTTTTATGACTGACCTAACTCGGTTGCTATATTCATTTGTTCATTTTACTCTTTTGGGGGTGGTGGTGGTGGTAGGGTGGAGTTGAAATAGGGTTTTGAGGGGTTCTCTGCAGGGGTTCAGGCAGGGGAGTGAACTGCGAAGGGATGAGAATGAAAACTCGATGCACCCTGGCTTCATCAACCTGGATCAAGATTCTAAACAGGCTGATGCCAGGCAGTTCATCGCTGGCATATTTAAAACACAGTGCAATTTGGAAAAAAAAGTTGCCTGGTAACACAATCCCCAGTGTATAAGGAAGCATAATTACAATGAAACTCAGGGTACATCTCATTTCTTCCAAGAAGACGGGTTCTAGAGATTGGCTACCTGTGCTAGCTTAAGAGTCTAAGGAAGGACCTGGACTGGTCTTAGTTGTATAGATAGCACAAAGGTCATTTGGCCTATTAGCCACCTCTGGCCCTGGCTGTCAGAGCCTGGGGGAGCCTCTGCCTATACAGATAATGTAAGGATCCAGTCCTGGTTGTGGGAGCTTGGGAGGCCCTGACTGTACAGTATTATAGTATTGCTGTGTGTGTGTGTTCTTGGCAGGGTGTGTATGTGGAGACAGAATACAACTTTCAATACTTGGTTTAGTCATTTAGATGATTAGGTATCTCCATCCTGGTTGTGGGAACCTAGGGAGGCCCTGGCTGGAAGGGTCATTTAGGTTACTAGCCACCTCTGGTCCTGGTTGTAGGAGTCTGATAGGGCCTGGCCTAACAGATATTGCAGATTGTCAGATTATTAATCACTCCCAAGTCCCAGCTTTCTGGATAGAAGACAGGTTTTGTTTGTTTTCCATCTTTCCCATTGGAAAGACAATCTTGTATGGTTAACATTCCCAACTTCTCGGGAGATCTGTGGGTGCAAGGACATTTGTGCTATGCTCAGCAGGGTCTCAGGCTAACAACTGTCTAATTCTATCTCCAAGAGGTCCAATGGCCTCTTCTAGCCTCTGGCAGTACCAGGCATGCACAAAGTTGGACATGGTAGTACTTACCCATTATTCCAGCACTTGGGAGGCTGAGGCAGGAAGATTACCTCATTTGAAACCAGCCAGAATTGCATGAGAATTGCCAGGCCCATTAGGGCATATTAAGACCCCAACTCAAAACAAAAACAAAAACAAAAACCCAGAAAAACCAAACCAACAAAAAGCCAAAAACAAACAAGGAAGAAATTCGTGTGTAGGTGTTTTCTCTTTCTTAGTAAATAGTGGTATAGTAGGTACGCCTTTATTGCCTAGCAGTTGGCTTGTGTTCATTTTTCTTACAATAATACTGTCCTTCAGGCTCGATTTTCCTTTCTCCCTGTGTTTATGTGTTTGTACAGGCCAGATACCAACCTACAAGACTGTCCTGTTCCTCAGGGGTTGGCCATGTTGGTTGCTGAGGCAGGGTCTCTCATCTTCCGGGGGTTTAGTAAGTTCAGAGGATCTGTCTTTCCCAGCTCTGGGATAACAAAGCTTTGCTACTACTCCTGACTTCTCCCTCCCTCCCTCCCTCCCTCCCTTCCATCCAATAGATGGTCTCAGCTGATTCCATTACTTCTAGAGAAGGTTTTTGTGGGGAAAAAAGAATGCACTCTCACGCGAAGTTGCCTGTAATGAACCGTAGCATCTTGCACAGGATTTTTGAGAGGGCATACTAAAATACTTAAAAGTGGCAACCCCGAGGACAGGTCGGTATCATTGCATACTTTCAACGATCCACCTCTCCATCTCCAGAATTTTACAATTCCAAATTGAAGCACTGTATCCCCCTAATCTTCCAAAGATTTTTAATAGGACTAGGTTAAATGGAAAGCGCACTTGCGCCCCAGGTGTAGCCTTGGGCACCGGGCGCATTCCTCCTTCCCAGCGGATTCGCCACGTGACTAAGCAGGCTCAGGGTTTAGCGCTCCGCCCTCACCTATTGTCCCAGGAGAGGAACCGGTATTTCCGGATTGGAGCCTCAGACCCAGTGATCCAGGGTGAGGGCGAGGTTGAGGGGGGAGGGGAGTGGAAACTGATCTTAAAACTTATCTTTTACCTGTTTCTCTTCTTCCCCAAACAAAAATCAACCCTCCCCCCAACCCCTACCAAATACACACACAATGGCCCACAAACATCCATCCCGTGGTTTTGGAAGGGTGGCTGAACTTTCCTCGCCCGCACTCGGGAAAGGACTGAAGGCAGATCTGGACACGAATAAATAAACACCGAGAATGGCTCTCGAGACAGAAGCTCAGGGGGTTTTGCTGAGAAGGGTAGGGGTCCAAGCATCGCTCAGTCCCTGCCCCACCGCTGGGTGGCGCCGCTGAGGCCTTCCCCTCCGCCCAGTCCGACGTCCCAAAGTGGCGCGAGCCGAACGAAGTAGCGTCTTTTTTTTTCCAGGTCCGGAGGAAGCAGGTGAAGGCCGCCGCCCACCTACCCTCCCCCCAACCACGCACACTTTCGATAGGCACTTTTTTTCTTTCTGCTAAACCTCCAAACAGGAAATAGGTTGAGTCACAACAATACCCAGGAGCGGCCGGTGGCCGAGGTCACTGGCTCCCGCCTGCTGGTGGTGGCAGCCCGTGGCACTCCGCCTCCGGACAGGCGCTGCCCGCGCCGCGCCGCGCCGTGCCGCCCAACGCCGGGGACCGTCGTCTCGCCGTTAGCTAACTCTGCTGGCTGCCGCCGCCCCCCTTCTCCAGGCGAGTACCTGCTTCCCTGTCCTTCCCGGGGTGCAAGATTGCCCTGGAGCCCTGGTCAGCCATGGGGCAGCGTGCATGGACGCCGGCTTTTCCTGTGGGGTTTGGGGTGTGATTTGTTTTCTGTTTGCTTCCATGGGGGTTGATTTAGGGACACCCGGGACCTGAATGTACGTCGCTGCTACAGGTGCCTGGCTCCTCCTTGTTCTTCCAGGCGGGGACATTGTTTCACGCCTGCAGAGAGTCTCTTCTACTTGATTCAGAGGGCCTTTGGGTTTCTGTTGGCTGCGATGGTATCTAAGGGGTGGGTGGCCTGGATGGACGCGGTGGAAGAAGGCTGGTGACTGGGTGCAGGTGGAGGCGATCCGAAGAGCCATGGGTCTCCCCACGCCGCGTACTGGAAAACTTGTGAAACATTTTGTGTGTGTGTGTGTGTGTGTGTGTGTGTGTGTGTGTGTGTGTGTGTGTGTACTTGGGGTCGTCCGACCCACTTCGATGGGAGAAGCAGAGTTGTCAACACGCAGGGCGTTGTCAGCTTTCCAGGGCTGCTTTCCCCAGCTCTTCTATGGGACTCTCAAAGTCGAGCTGGAGATCTTTATGTTGGAAAAAGGCCACCGAATGCCAAGCATTCCCCGAGCTTGAGAAGGGTGTTTTCCAGACTGCTGCAGTTTGCAAGAAGGTTTCTGAGCTACTGTGTCTTGGTTGTCGGTGGCGCCTTCCCAGGCCCACAGGTGTGCCTTCTGCCAAGAGACCCCTCCGGCCTCTCAAAGTTTTTCAACTTGTCCAATTCATTTCAAAGACCAGTTTCCTGGTTAGAAGAGAGGGATCCTGGGACATTGCCTGGAGCCTATTGAAAACCCAGGTCTGAGGCCACACCCTAGACCTGTTACCCCGGGATCTAGTTGCACTTTGATCTTTGGGAACCTTTGGCTCACAGTGTCTCCAAGAAAAGTTGTGGGTTCCTAGCAAAGGAATGATTCACACCACCTCCCCACCCAGTCTTAACTTTGGATGCTATTTTAAAAGTGGGACAGACAGTACAGCCACGTTGGACCTACCCACTCCACCCCGGAGCGATTGGATCTTTGTTGAGATTGGAAAGTATCTGGCTAGCCTATATAAGCTTGCAGGTTGTTTGTTTCTGGATTTAAAATTTCTATAGCAAATATGCAGAACGTGAAATTGAGCATTTTAACCTTAAATGCAGAGTTAAGGGACATCAGAGACACCCAGTTTTCTTCACGGACTGAGAATACTGACTAGGAATGGAAGGTAAAAGCGGAGTCACGTAGGCAGAATGGAAACAAACGTCCCAGCGTACCTGAGGGGACAAGGCAGGATAATAGCAGGATTCCGATGTGTGCTTTCTATTAATGAAGGTAAAGGGCTCGGAGGATTTTCTTTTTTTTCCCGGCTGCCATAGGATGGAGTCACCCCGAGGGTTTCAACCGCATCAATTAACTAAATATAAATGCACGTAATCTTTTAATTCCTCATCCCCTTGATACTGGGAAATGAATTTGTACTTAGAGAAAAAATATTTAGAGTAGAGCTTGGTAGTGCTCACCTTTAATCCCAGCACTTAGAAAGCAGAGGCGGGATGAGGGCAAGGCCAGCCTGGTCACTCCAGGCCAGCCAAGGCTACACAGTGAGACCCCCCTGCCTCAAAGCAAAAACAAACACAATCCCCTTTTTGTTTGTTTATTGGGTGTGTGAGAGGGTCTGAGGGTGTACATATGGGCTTCCATGCCAGGGTACTCCTGTGGAAGTTGGGATAGCTTTGTGGAGTCTGTTTTCTCCTTCTACCTTGTGGGTCCTGGGGGTGGAACCTCTTGTTACAGTTGGCTGCAAGAACCTTTACCCTCTTGAGCCTTCAGTCCAGCCATGACCCCTTTTCTGCGTGCATGAGTGCGTTTGTTTATGTGTGCATGCGTGTGTGTGTGTGTGTGTGTGTGTGTTTGCACATGTGTATGCTGAATGCACTAGCATCTGAAAGCTAGAGGTTGACATGGCTTCCTCAGTGGCTTTCCCCTTATGTATTGAGACAGTGTCTCTTACTTGAACCCAGAGCTTGAGGATTTGCTAGTCTGGCTAGCCAGCTTGCTCCGAGGGTCCCTGTTTTAGCTTCCAAGCTAAAACACAGGTTGGCCTCTACACCAGCCCAGCATTTTCTCTCACCCACAAGTGAAGTTTGAGTGGAAAGTGCTATACTCACTGAGCTGTCTCCTCAGTCCCTCCCCAACTTACTCTCCCTTCCTTCTTTCCTTCCTTCCTTCCCCCCTCCCCCCTTTCTTTATTTTTCTTTCTTATGTGAATAGGCATTTTGCCTGTATGGAAGTCTGTGCACCATGATCTGTGTAGTACTCCTGGAGGCCTGAAGAGGGCATTGTGTCCATTGGCATTGGGTTTTGGGACTCAAACCTGAGTCTTCTAGAAGAATGTCCCTACAACACCCCCTCCTTTTATCACTGACTCCAACTAAGTCTTGAAAGTAGTTCAAATGAACTTTAAGAAAAAGGTTGTCTCCGTAAATATTGGAGCCACAGCAAGTCTTGAGGAAGATAAAAAGGTTTGATATAAATTTTCAAAATACTTCAACCTGTTTTATTTAAAACATATATATGAGATACGGTTTCTCTGTGTAGCCCTGACTGCCCAGGAACTCGCTCTGTAGACCAGGTTGTCCTTGAATTTAGAGATCCACCTGCTTCTGCCTCCCAAATGCTGGGATTAAAGGTGTGCACCATTACCACCTGGCTAAAAAAATTTTATATATATATATACACACTTTATTTATTTATTATGTATATTGTATTCTACTTGCATGTGTGCCTGCATACCAGATGAGAGCACTAGATCTCATTACAGATGGTTGTGAGCTACCATGTGGTTGCTGGGAATTGAATTCAGGACCTCTGGAAGAACAGCCAATGCTCTTAACCTCTGAGCCATTTAAAAAGATTTATTTTATGTGTCTGTGTGTGGGTATGTGCCTGACGAGACCAAAAGGGGGCATCAGATCCCCTAGTGCTGGAGTTTCAGGTGTTTGTGAGCTAACTGGGTGCTGGGAATCAACTTAGGTCCTCTGCAGGAGCAATACAAGCACTTAACCTCTGAGCTCCAATCCCTTTTATTTTAATGTTGTAAGAATGTTTCTATAGCTTAGAAAACCTTTTGCGGTGATGAGTTACTTGTTTCCAGCTGTCTGGTTTGTGGTTTGAAGGCACACTTCAGTGAGCAGGTTTCAGAAGTCGTTGTGATAGAGCAAGAAGGGAACTCCGAACACAGTAGATGGGGGCTGGGGTAGTGGGTAGTTTAATAAATAACTGCACAGTGGCAGGTCCTTCATACGGGCTCTTTCTTCTTTCTTGAGACTGTCATCTGAAGGAGGAAGGAATTTACAGCTTCCTTTGATTGAAAAGCTCCTTTGAAATCGTTGACGATAACTCAGGCAAGGTCTAGCGAGAAAACTCCATCTGCAGAAGAATCCTGCATTCACAGAGTTCCAAGCGGCTAATTCTTTTTACTTCCAGTAAGGCTAGGTGGGGCAGATTTCCCTCCTTTCTCAGAATGTCTTTTGAGATACACTGTAGTTTCATGTTTTGTCTACTGACAAGTACGATTTTGCAGCCCACAGAGAGGGGAAAACGATCCTTAGGAAACACCTGAGGAATAATTTTATTAAGAGGGAAAATTTGCCAACTATTCGACTCACTAAATCAGTCTCGAATGTTGGACTATGTAGGTTTAGGCACCTGTTGTGGTTCTGTTATATAAACAGCCTTAGGAGTCATTTGGATAAATGCACACGCACACATACATACTTCAATGGACATGCAAACTAAGATACTGTTTTTTAAAAATATTAAAACATTTTGATTATTTGTTTTTATGTATGGGTCTTTTGCCCACCTGTCTGTCTGAACAACATGAGTGTAGTGCCCTCAGAGGTCAGAAGAGGGCATACGGGCACAGACACACATTTGGACAGAACACCCACACCAGAAGCACACAACAACACAATAACAATAATTAAGATTCAGAAAAAAACAACAATAATAAAAGATTCAAAAAATCAGTCTGAGTTTGCCAGTTGTAATCAATCAGCATCTTTCTCCTCCTCCTCTTTTCCTTCTCTTCCTCCTCCTCTTTTCCTTTTCCTTTTTTTTTTTTTTTTCTGGAGACAGGGTCTCTCTTTATAGACCTGGCTGTCCTGGAACTCACTGGTGTCAAACTCACAGATATTCTCCTGCCTCTGCCTCTCAAGTGCTGGGGTTAAAGGCATCTACTATCATGCCAGGCCCTTCTCTTTCTAAATTAATGCCTCTTGATTGTGGTCTTCATGGAGATTTGGAATACTCGTTTCTCCATAGGAAAGATTAAGTACTTAAACTTAATTCAATGTCAATAAATATTTGATGCATGACCCATTGCAAGATAGATATTTCTGAATATATTGTTATCCTGTCTTCACAACCACCCCAAAGGGCTCTCCAGCCCTCCTTTCCTCCCTCCCGCTCTCCCTCCCTCCCTCCCTCCCTGTCTCCTCTCATTTTCCTCTCATTTGACAGAATACAAATGAGGTCACCCTGGTCTTCTTATTTGAAACCATGCTTCTGTGTGTCATCTATCCATATATAATTAGAAGTGCTTGGTTGCTTGTACCCACTCGCTGCTAGGAAACTAGACATCCATTTATTTTTCATTCGAATCTTCTGAAATATCAGGTTCTGCACTAAGCATTGAAGTCAATGGGAAAAAAAATGAACCAAAACAGAAGTAAATTCCAAAGGAGCAAAGTGTTCTTTTGCTGGCATCCGAGACCTCTGATGGCTTGGATTATGCTTGGCTTGACAGTGGCGTTAATATAGCTAGGCTAGTGCCTGGCAAACTGACTCTGGGACACTTTTATGACTGACATGGATCAATGATGTGATTCTTTCGTGCCAGTCTGAAGGTACTATCTGGAACTTCAGAAATGCAGTCTAGCTGCACGTAGCTGGATGTGATGCACACCTGTAACCCTGTCATTCCCTAGCTAGGCAGGAGGATGGAGAGTTCTGTGCTGTCCTGGGCTATGTAGCAGAGCTGACCTGTGCTTCCCAGCTGAATCAACAGGAGCATATATCACAAATGCAGGGCTGCTGCATGCCTGTGTGTAAAATTAGAGGAATAATTATCTCCTTCCAGGATTGCAGTGAGGCCTCAAAAAAACTTCTATGTGTAAAAGTGCTTGTAAACTGTAAAGTGGTAACAAAAGCGGCCTCTTATCTTATGGGAGGGATTTATAATGAAAGGGAGATAGAAAAGGCTACACAGCGGCCTCACACTCTTTAATTTATCTAACACTTTTCGGTTAGCAAGTCTGTTTGTGATTTCTTGGAAGATTTGCGCTAATTAAAAAGCATTTTTTTTTTTTAGAGCTGGGCATGGTGGCACAGGCCTTTAATCCCAGAAGAAGGCAGGCAGATCTCTGAGTTTGACTCTAATCTGGTCTACATAGGACCATCAGGCCTACATAGTGAGACCCCGTGGAAAGGAAGGAAGGAAGGAAGAAAGGAAGGAAGGAAGGAAGGACAATTTTATTGAGATTATTCATGTACCATCCACTTCACCTATTACAGTGCACAATTCAGTGTATACTCATTGTATAACTATTATGATGTTCAATTTTTGAACATTTTGTCTTCCTAAAAAGAACACCTTCTACATGTTGACTGGCATGACTCAGTCTCGCTCCCCAAATGTCCCAAGGATAACCATTGGTCTGTCTTAGGGATTCTATTGCTAAGATGAAATATCATTACTAAAAGCAATTTGGGAGGAAAGGATTTATTTGAACACTTCTGTATCACTGTTCATCATCAAAAGCAGTGAGTGACGGAACTCAAGCAGGGCAGGAAAGGAACCTGGAGGCAGGAACTGATGCAGAGACCATGGAGGGGTGCTGCTTACTGGCTTGTTCCTCATGGCTTGCTCAGCCTGCTTTCTTATAGAACCAGAATCACCCACCCAGAGGTAGTCCCGCCCACAATGGGCTGGGCCCTCCCCATTAATCATTAATTAATGACCTCCAGGGTTCCCTATAGCCTGATCTGACTGAGGCGTTTCCTCAATGGAGACTCCCTCCTCTTCAGTAACTCTTGTGTCAAGTTGACATAAAACTAGCCAGCACGGTCTTTCTACCCATAGATTCATATATTTCAGGCATTTTCTAATTTTTAAATTTGTTATGTTTTGTTTTGTTTGTTTGTTTGTATCTTGGTTTTTCGAGACAAGGTTTCTCTGTGTAACAGTCCTGGCTGTCCTGGAACTCACTTTGCAGACCAGACTGGCCTTGAACTCTGAAAAGGCAGAGATCTGCCTGCCTCTGCCTCCCAAGTGCTGCAAGTGCTGGGATTAAAGGCATGACCCTGTTGGTTTTTTTCATTTGTTTGTTTTTTTGAGACAGTGTCTCACTAGATCAGGCTAGCCTTGAACTTTTAGCAATCCTGCCTCTGCCTCCAAAGTGCTGGGATTACGGTCAGGAACCATCACACTTGGCTACCAGACAATTTTTTATAAATAAGATTATTTATGTACTCCTTCATGTTGGCTTCTTTCATTTAGCCTCCAGTTTTCAAGGTTTAGCCTGTCCCTACCTTTTGGTAGAGCTAGCAATTGAGTTGAGGGCTTTGCCCAGGCAAACCAGTGTTCTACCACTGCGTGTATACCTGGCCCCCTTGATTTCTTTTTATTGATGCTGATGATGGTCATCATGTAGATTCACATTT
Organism: Ondatra zibethicus; assembly: GCA_004026605.1. Lineage (NCBI taxonomy): Eukaryota > Metazoa > Chordata > Mammalia > Rodentia > Cricetidae > Ondatra > Ondatra zibethicus. Next base: position 54,050 of record PVIU01008281.1, read on the forward strand.
TCATATTCATTTATCTACATTTTGGCTAGGATGAATAAAGGTACTGTGAACATTCATAGAAGTTTTCATATGAACATTGATTTTAATTTTTCTTGGGTATATTCCTATATGGCAAATCTGTGACAAATCTACTGAATATCAGGATCTGTTGAGCTAGTTTCCTCAGCAGCTGCATCATTCTGTAGGCACTGGCTGTGCATCTTCATCCACTTGAACTGCTATAATTTTCTGTAGTGTGTGTTGTGTATGTATGTGTTCCTGTAGGTGTGTACATGTGCATGTAGGGTCAGAGGGTGGTTTCAGGTTTCTTCTGCTATTACTCTCCATCTTATTTTTAAAAAGGATTTATTTTTATTTTATGTATATGAGTGTTTTGCCTGGATGTAAGTACACTGCATACATTGCCATTGGAGGCCAGAAGAGTGCATTGGATCCCTTGCAACTGGGGTTAGATACTTTTGTGAACTACTGTGTGGCTGCAGGAAACAGAACTTGGGTCCTCTGAAAGAACAACAAGTGCTCTTAACGTCAGCCATCTCTCCAGCCCCTCCATCTTCTCTCTCTCTCTCTCTCTCTCTCTCTCTCTCTCTCTCTCTCTATCTATCTATCTATCTTTGAGATAGAGTCTTTCTCCGTACCTGGAACTCATAGGTAGATTCAGTTAAAGTTGCTGGCCAATGAGCTCCAGGGATCTGCTATCTCTGCATCACCCATCCCTGAGGTTACAGATACTTCACTGCCTGGGTTGTACATGGGTGCCTGGGATCCAAACTGAGCCATCTCCCCTGGTACCATTTTCTGTGTTTTTAATCTGAGCTCTCTAACTTGGCATGGAGTGGTTTTGATTTATATTTCTTTCATAGCTGATGATGCTTATTATCTTTTTTTATTTACTTATTTTTGTTTTTTAGGAGGAGGGGTTTAGGGTAACTTATTGTGTATCTCTGGTGGTCCTGGAACATTTATATGCAGACCAGTCTAGCCTTGAACTTGCAGAGATCTGTCCCCTCTCCCCTTCAAGTGCCCAATTTATTAATTTGTTTTTAAGACAAACTGCTGTAGCTAAGATTGGCCTCCAACTCATATATATCCGAGGATGACTTTGATCTTCTAACCGTTCTGCATCCGCCTCCCCAAGTACTGGGATTACAGGCATGTTGTGTGGAACGCATGCCTGGTTCATGTGCTGGAGACTGAACCCCAGACTTTGTGTGTGATATATCCCCAGCCACTCATGTGTTTCTTAGGCTGGTTTCTCTTGGCATTCCCCCCCTTGACTATTAGATAAAGAAGAAAATCCGTGACTAGATTCTCCATTGACGTGTAAGTTGAGCCATTTGTTCTTTTGGGATTTGTTTTGTTTTGTTTAACTTTTCATTTGCTTCAAGACTTGATGTGGTACCTGATCTTCCAAAAGATGTGACTGAAAGACTAATAAATACACAGAGTGTCTTTGCAGTGTGAATTTGCCTAGGTGAGGAAGGACTTATTCTATGGGCTGACTTAATGTCTATGAAAACATCATACACCTGTCTTAGGGTTGCTGTTGGCCATGATGAAACATAAAGACAACTGCAAACTGCAGAGGGAAGGGTTTATTCAGCTTATACTTCATATCACAGTCCGCCATCAAAGGGAGTTAGGACAGGACTCAAGCAGGGCGGGAGCCTGGAGGCAGCACCTGACGCAGAGGCCCTGGAGGAGGGCTGCTTACTGGCTTGCTCCCCATGGCTTGCTCAGACTACTTTTTTTTTTTTTTATAGAACTCAGGACCACCAGCCCAGGGATAGCACTACCCACAATGGGCTCAGCCCTCCCCTCATCAATCACCAATTAAGAAAATGCCCTACAGACTTGCTCCCCTCTCAAATGGCTTTAGTTTGTGTTAAGCTGACATAAAACTAGTTCACATAACACCCATTCAAATGTTAAAGACATTACAGGTGGTGGCCATTTAAAAACATTTTAACAGAGGTGGGGTAGGCAAAGGAAAAATTAAAAAAAAAAGTAAAATGGTTTAGTGCAAGTGCTTACTGATTAGCATCTGTCAATTCTATTTATTAAAATATACAGTAGTTCAGTGGTAGGTGTGTGCGTAGGATACTCAAGGCCTTGAGGCTTGTTGGCACACAGCTCCGTCCCAGCACTTGGGAGGGTGAGGCTGGAGAATGGAGAGTCCAAGGGCCAGCGTGGACCTCAGGGTAAGATCCTATCTCAAGCAAAACAAAACAAAAACCCAACACCAAGAATAAATAAGCAACCCATGCACTGTTATACTTTAAAGTCCTGTTAGTACAATTTATTGACTTGCATCTAGAATCAAGTTCCTGCAGGAGAGCAGTTGGGATATTTGTTATTTTCCAGGCTTCCTGGCAGGGTTTTCCCCTCTGCTGTGTGGAAGATTAGTTATCTTCAAGTTGTATAATCAAAAATCAGTATTGAATTTCCTAGTTGTCTGTTGTGTTTTATGGGGGCTTAGTTTATTGAACCCAGGTTTTGACTTCCTACTAGGAAAAATGTTGATAGCCCCAAGAGAACTAGAGGAATGAGCTGGGTTTGGTGGGAGAAAACTATTTCCTATTGAGAACTGCCTGAGACAATGGTGGTGGACTGGCTTGTGGAGGGGAGTGCAAGGAATTCTCCAGCATTACTGCGTGTCTCCACATGGGAGAGTTGGGTAATACACGGGCCTCCGATCCTACTGCTAGAATTCTGACTGAGGGAGTCTGAGAATTGAGTCTTTTAAGAAGCTCCTACCCGGGACAGATTGTGCCCCTGACGAGACAGGGGCTGCTTCTGAGCTGAGAGCCAATGGTCTGTGGGCGTTTGGCAGTAGGACAGGAGCGTGTGAGGTGGTAAGGTTAGGGGATGGTTGGGCTCCTGGCGTGTGGGTGTTCAGTAGCGTCATTGTTGTGATGGAGATAGGGCACAAATAGGTGCCGACAATTGGGTGCAGGGATGCCCATAGGGAGGGGGCTGGAAGGAAGAATGGGAGCCTCCTAAGTATTAGATGTAACTGTCAGAGGGTGGTCACATAACCAAAGCAGTCAGGGTCTATGAGGTCCTCTGAATTCGGGAGAGGACCTGGGTGGTATTGATTTCGGGGGAGGGCGTGAGCTGCGAGCAGGTGGCAGGTTTGGGGTATGTAGGTCCTATTGTCCTGCCACTTCCTCTGGAAGGCACATGTTACCACAGGGCCAGTTGTGCAGCTTACAGGTCAAGTGTGGACTTTTCCTTTTTGATATAAAGGACCCTCTTGTCCTTCAGGCCGTAGTCCCAGGATCCCTCCCTTTTCTTGCCTATCATTACTGATTAGCCTAGAACCAAGGTGAGCTCTAGGATTCTTTCGTGTACATGGTGTTCGCCGTCACTAAAACCCACTCCCCTCCCAGCCTGTCCAGCTTAATAGCTTTAAAGATTTGTGTAGCCCTGGGCCCAGGGTTCTTAGCATAACGGGATATAAGCCGATTCTGAGAGTGGGTGCTGACATATGCGAGTGTTTGTGACAGTCCACGTCATGAAGGTCAGAAGGTTTGCTACAGGAAAGAATCGCCAGCAGGGTTACAGCGCACACCCCTACCCTTCCTGCCGGGTTCACAGTGTGCAGGCCAACATCCTCTCATTAGCTTGTATATTCAAATTTGAAGGAATGCTTAGCATGTCTGAGGAGGTAAGAGGTTCCCTAGGGCTTGGGAAAGAGGCCCTAGTCTGTCCTAAGCACTCTCCTATCTGAGCTAGCAGAAAGTGATCTTGAAACACCTGTGCTTTAGAAAAGTCGCCTGGCTCTGCCTGTGGCGACTGAGCAGGGGCTGAGTAGCTGTGGCATACTTTAGACATTCCAGTTTGTTCTCCCTCCCACTCAGGCCTTTGCACACATTAATATTCCCATATTTCCCATAGAGTGTGTGTGGCTCCTGCGTAATGGACAGGACTGGACAAGGAGGATTTCACAAGCCTGCTTCTGCGGGTTGCTCCCCAAGAACACACTCAGGTTTGGTAGGTTCAGGAGGGTTCCCCAGACTCAGCAGGTGACTGGACTTGGGACTAACTCATTATAGTACAAAGGCACATATCTAAACCATCCAAGGGAAAGCAAACGGAGCAAAGGTCAGAGAAGCCAGGAACCAGATGCAGTGCCGCTGCGGCACTCACGGGAGTCATGGCAGACAGGTTTCATTCCCACACACACTACGGGGAGCAGTCGTAACCTCATGGGTGACATGCTACCAACCAGGGAATCTCCTTAGAGGCTCAGCACCCAGGGATTTTGTTGGGGGAATTGTTACACTGGCATCTTCTGCCTACCTGTGCCAAACCCCCAAATTCAGACTCCACAAAGGAAGGCAGATATTGAGTAAAACCCACGTTATTTGTTTAAGCATTTAGAGACAGGGAGCCACTCTAGTTAGTTCAGTTCTGGGACTAGGAAGCTCTCCGAACCCATCCAGATTCTCAAGCAAGATCTGAATGTAACCCTTGCACTTCCTCCTCTTCTTCCTTTCTTGGAGATGGGGGTCTTTCTATGTAATCCAGGCTATCTTGAAACTTATGTTGTAAGCCAAGCTAGCTTCATCCTAGTGATCTTCCAAGGCTCGGCTTCCTGAGTGCTGACATCGCAGGTGTTCTTAACTGCACCCAGCTTTTTGAGGGCCGTTCTTGTAAGTGGTACTCTCTAAAGGACAGCTGGCAGGTCTGTGATGTTGGCTGGCTTTTGTGTGCACAGATAGGAATGAGACCAGAGATCGAAGTCATTGGTGGAGCCCTCAAACTTGAAAAGGGGATCTGTATAGGGTCTGTGTTGTGGAGAAGACAGAAACAAACTTGTCCCTGTGCCTTTATCTTGACAGGTAGGTACGGTAACCTGGATTCTCGCTACAGAGACATAACAATGGTGACGCTCTCTGGAATAGAGTGGAAAGACCTGTTCATTCATTCTTTTTTGTTTTGAAACAGTAACTCATTCTGTAGCCCAAGCTGGCCTGGAAAGTGTGACGGCTCTGCTTCAGCTTCCCACATGCTGAGATTATAAGTATGAGCCTCCATGCCCAGCAATTTATTCTTCATCTACTTTTTTTTTCTTTTAAGACAGATGCTCACTGTGTAGTCCTGGCTGGCCTCGAACTCACAAATCTGTCTCATAAGCACTAAGGTTAAAGGCCTACACCACCATAACCACCTCATTCTTTTTAAATTAAGGAAAAAAAATTGTATACCTGATGTCTGAGGAGACAGGAGAGCGTCAGGATCGCCTGAAACTGGAGTTAACACGTGGTCGTGAGCCACCATGTGGGTGCTGGGAGTGGAACGTGGGTTCTCTGGAAGAGCAGCCAGTGCTCTTAACCACTGAGCCACCTCTCCAGCACTTATTCATTCTTAATGTGCTTATTCTTGTTGCTGCCCATCTACTTGCTAGGCACAGGGCCTGGTAATGGGTATGCAGCAGTGAGCAGGCTCTGACCTCATGAGACCCATGTTCTAGTGGGAGATGGGTAAGTGCAGTGCCAATTAAATTCCATGAGCGGCCTATTCCGAGGTCCTCAGGGCACCCAGACTTCTGTCAGGAGGACTCGGAGGCTTTAATCAGACTAACCAGGGAAGGAGTCACATCCCCGCTATTGCCTGTGAGGCCTCGTCCGAGTCACTTATTAATGCGGGGCCTTTCTCCCTTTAAAGACATGGGACATTTATGGCCACTTCTGGAGGCTATTTTGAGAAGTAAACAGGAGAGTGTAACTAGGACATTTATCTTGGTGACTGGCACAATGGAAATGTTCACTAAATGATGGTTTAGAGACAGCTAGCCAAGGGGAAGCTGTGTCTGTCACAAAGGCTGTCATCTGCTGAGACGTTGCTTTGCATAGCCCAGTTAGGAGGCATCTGCCCTCCCCACCCTCAGCTGTGACTTCATGGGCCCACAGTATATCTGTGTTCTGAATTAGAACATATTTTTAAAAAAATTTTTTTGAGACAGGATCTCTCCATCATACAGTCCTAGCTATCCTGATACTTGCTACATAGACCAGGCTGGCCTTGAATTCAAAGTAAATCTACCTACCTACCTCTGCCTCCTGAGTGCTGGGATTAAAGGTGTGCAACTTTGTCAAAGTTTCCATGACTGAGCACCTGGGAAGCTGGATTCAAACCCAGGCATCTTGTTCTAGATTGCAGGGTCTTAACCTCTCTGCTGCCTTAATCAGAGAGAAAGCCTTAATACCCGTCTCTGTAACATCACCTACTGGTTCCTGAGTAAGTAGAGGTATTGGAGATTCAAGGATGCATCAAGGTATTGGAGATTCAAGGATGCATGTTGTATCACACGCCTTTACAGGTCATTTCAGAATGCTCGGGGAGACAAACTTGTAAGAACATCTTTCTTTTTTTACGGCCCAGTCTCATGTATCCTAGACTGGTCTCGAACTTGTGATATAGCAGAATATGTCTTTTACCTTCTGACCCTCCTGCTCTTACCTCCCAAGTGCTTTGGTTTATGCAGCGTTGGGGCTTGAAGCCAGAGATTCATGAATGGTTGGCAAGCACTGTGCCAACTGAGCTTTATCGGCAGCCAGAAAAAAAAAAAAAACAAATCACCATTTCTTTTTTCATCTGTTGATTGATTGTGTGTGTGTGTGTGTGTGTACACGCGCGCGCGATACAGCCCTCATGTGGAGGGAGGTTAGAGGACAACTTAAAGAGTCAGGTCTCTCTTTTCTGTGTGTGACATGGAGGTTGAACCCAAGTTGTCAGGTGGAAGAGTCCCTTGCTCGGTCTTGAGGCTCTGTCCCCAGGTGGTCATGTCTCAACACTTGGGTGCCTTCTCTATTGTGACTTGGAGTAGACTGTCTTTGTCCTTCGACTCAGAGAGCACAGGCTCCTGACACATGCCCAGTGTAAAAGGCTAAGTCCTTCTTGCCTTAAACTGGCTCCTGTGGTGTTCTGACTCTGGGGTCAGGCTTGGTCACCCAAGAGACAGCCTTGAACCCCCATGACAGCAGATACAGGACAAGCGCATTCTGTCTGCCAGTTGTCATGGCTTCCTCAAGGTTTTGGAAGCTTTCTAATTCTTACAAATGAGGGTACTTGAGGGTTCACAACTTAGTTTTGGATTTAAAATATTCAGTGCAGAGGTTCAGACTCTGGAATGGTCACAAGGCAGGCCCTACTTTAGCTGGGACATGCAAACTGTCTACTCCCTTCCCATGGCTGACACCGGACATTCTCCTTGGTAGATTCTGCTACTATACACTCCAGCCCCAGGATTCCTAGACAACCTGGTTGTCAATGTCCCCGAATTTCACATAAAGACTTCTCTACCTTGGGCTTTCTGGATCCCTAACGTGGTGTTAGGGGAAGTTGTGGCTGCAGGTGAGGGCGAGAAGTGTGTAAGAGAACCTGTTCTTGACAGCCGAAGAATGAAAATTGATGTCGTTTACTCATGCATCCCAGGCTGTGTAGTCAGGGATGACCTGAAACTTCTGCTCCCTCTGTTCCCACCCCATGAATGCTGGGATTATAGGTGTGTGGCCTAAACCAGTTTATGCCATGTGGGGAATCAAACCCGAGCTTTGTGCATGCTAGGCAAGTGCTCTACCAACTGAGCTACGTTCCCAGCTGGTTCTCTTTCCCTCTCCCCTCTCCCTTCTCCCATCTACCTCCTCTTCCCCCTCATTCCCATCACTTTCCTCTTCTGCTCTGGTAGGTTCTCTGTAGCCCAGGCTGACCTAGACCTCACAGAGATCTTGCCTCAACTGAGTTTTGGGATTATAAACATAAACCAAGCCTGGCTGAGGAAGGTTTGTTTTTTGAGTTGCTGTGTTGATCATCATCATCATCATCATCATCTCAGTTTCTTGCTCCGAAGGGACTAAAGGATAGTTTATTTGGAACCAGTGTGAGTGACCAAGGCCCAGGAACATAGATTTGGGTTGTTCTGAATAATGTATTCCACTGTAAGAAAGGTTACATAGACTTTTATAGTCACCGAACAAAAGAAAGTTGTAAACCAATGGGTTTACCAAATATGTTGGGGACCTAATGTAACAGTACATTTCAAAAAGTTCTTCTAGCGGTTACAAAGATAATAGGTCAGACATAGAGGTTGGGAGTAGATATCTATTGTAATTCTGGCTCTTGCCTTGCCACATTCTGCCTTACAGTCTCTGTATGATAGTCAGTCCATCTGCAGGGTCTTCTACAAGGAGTTTCAGTTCACTTGCCCAGACTGTTCTCCAACTCCTGGGCTCATGTGATCCTCCTGCGTCAGCCTCCTGTGTAGCTAGGACCACAAGGAGCAGCTGGGTCTATAGTGGGTGTCTCCACACCAAGTTTAGAGAAAAGTTTCTTAAGTCAGAACTTTGCCTTAGAAAAGATGGACAGTGGGAGGAGGCGGGGAAAAGGACCCTGGGTGAACGAACCTCTGGGCTGAATGTGTCCTGAGGATGGAAGCCTCTGGAGAAGGAAGGGGATTCTGAGCTGAGCCTGAGAGTTTAGAAAGCAAGCCATAGCTTATGTTTATTTTAAAAAACAAAACCCAGGGCTGGAGAGATGGCTCAGTGGTTAAGAGCACTGACTCCTCTTCCAGAGGTACTGAGTTCAATTCCCAGCAACCACGTGGTGGCTCACAACCACCTGTAATGAAATCTGGTGCACTCTTCTGGCCTGCGGTGCACTCTTCTGGCCTGCAGGCAGGATATTGCATAAATAAATAAATTAAAAAAAAAAAAAAAACAAAACCCAAACTTTCTAACTCTTCTACTTTGAGTTGAGGCTTTTTCCAGCTCCCTGAAAGCAGACCACGGCCAGAGAAACAGGCTGTTTTGGGGAATTTCCATTTTCATGCTTTAAAAGCACAGAAGTGGTTAAAGTGCTCACTGAGGAAGGATGTCCACTCTTTTCCTCCAGGCGGGGAAAAAAAAATAAAAAGAAAAAGAAGTAGTTCAAAGGAATGCCAGGCTGATCTGGGATTTTTTTTTTTTCCTCCCTTTGAGACAAGGTCATGACTTGTAGCCCCAGTCTGACCTGGCACTCACTGGATGGACTGGGCAGGCCTAGAATTTGCAGTGATTTTGCTGTCTCTGCCCCCCAACTGTTGGGGATACAGGTGTGCACTCTGACTGACTGATGTGTGAATTTTTTTTTATATTTAGGTTTTGTTGTAGTTGTTGAGGTTTGTTTTTGGTTTTTTGAGACAACGTTTCTCCATGTAGCCCTGGCTGTCCTAAAACTCATAAAGATCCATCTACCTCTGCCTCCTGAGTTCTGGGATTAAAGATGTGTGCCACCATCACCCAGTTTATAATCAGTTTTTAAAAGATATATATTTTATTTATGTGTATTTTGTGTCTGTGTGAGTGGAGGCCACGTGTATACAGGTGCCCTTGGAGGCTGGAGGAGGACATTGGATCAATTGGTGTTGCAGGTAGATGTGAGTCCTGAGAATCGAACTCATGTCCTTCAGAAGAATTGCTGAGCCATCTCTCCAGCCTCTACATTCAGTTTTAATCTTCTGGAAAGAGAACTTGAACATCTTGATCCTATGGCTTATTTGGGATCAGGTATATTCTAAAACTTAAATAGCTACTGATGAATACCTGTAATCCCAGCACTTGTGAAGCTAAGGCAAGATCATCTGGAGTTGTGAGCTAACCTGCACTACATAGTGAATTCTAGGTCAGCCTGGGCTACATATCAAGACCCTATCTCAACAAACAAAGGAACATACAAGCTAAAACTATACAAGCAAACAACAAACCAAAACATTCAGTGGTAATGAATTCACTCACATACTTGCCTCCTCCCAAACTCTGTAATTCAGTGAACTTCTGTACAGGAAGGATGCTATTCTGAAACAGTGGAGCTTCATGGAAGGTTTTTATTTTGTTTGCCTTAGGTTACTTTAAAATAGTGGTTGTAGGTGTAAAGAATTTCTAGAACTCAAAGCATGTCTTGGCGCACACCTTTAATCCCAGCACTGGGGAGGCAGAGGCAGATGGATCTCTGAATCTGATGCCAGTCTGGTCTACAGGATAGATACAGCCCAGGGCTACACGGAAATCCAGCTCAAAGCAGGGTGGGGAGAAGAACCTCTAGAACTCTAAGGGAATTAGCCACATAAATACATATTTCTAAAGAACCTTCAGAAGGATAAAGAACACACCACATATATAGGAGGGGTATTTTGTTCAGATTAAGTTTTTCTATGTTATTGTCCGTATTACAAAGGAATTCACACAAAGATGAATGTAAAGGAAATGAATAAATGCATTAGAAAGCCGGAGAATCTCATTTGTAAGAGGAAAGTTAATTCATTATCATATTTCCTAACGCATAATTATTTTCCTAAAGAAAGACCCAATTTTGATTTTATGTGAGGTCATCATGGCTGAGAATTATTTTGTAAGAGCTCTGTGTTAAATGTCGGGGTCAAAAAATTCCAGTAGCAGATGACACTCGGCGACACGCCACTTTCAAAGCATCCTGCCCCTTTCTCTTTGGCAAAACGGCTTCCACGGGCAGCCAGTGCCACTGGATTTTTTTTGCTGTGGTTAGTTAGCTCAGGCCTCTTATTTGGGAGGGTTACACAGTAATTTTTATCACACTCATTAGAAACACAATTTGTCAGAACCAAGTCTGATGCCCAAGTGTAATTACATTTTCCTGTGTGATTAAATGTGGGCTGTATGGAACTTTTTCTCAGGGGCGGCAGCTGTAGCCAGCCAAATTCAAGTTCACCCTACAATAGGATTCTTGTGACTAACTGGCGCTAATTGTTTGCAAAGTGGGAGTAACATTCAGGCACACTGGAAATGAGCTATTTCAGTAGGAATGGTTTGTCCCTTGTTTTTCTGCCCGTATTGTGGTTAGAGGATGTTAATTGCTTAATCAGATAGAGTGAAATGAGCTCTTGGTCTATTATAGCTGTTAGCAGAAATCATATCTTGTATCTCCTCAACCTTCTCGTATTAAATATATGAGAATGAGCCAAGCTTGGCGGTGCACACCTTTAATCCCAGCACTTGGGAGGCAGGGGCAGGCGGATCTCCGTGAGTTTGAGGCCAGCCTCATCTACAGAGTGAGTCCCAGGACAGCCAGAGCTATATAGAGAAAACTTATCTTGAAAAAAAGAAACTATATATTTCTCAGGGTAAATATTGTAAATATATAAAATCATAAACACTCGGATTTTGACTATCTTTTATTTATTCTTTGACAAGTTTATGCATATGTATACATTGTATCTTGATCCTTTCCACCCCTAACTGTCCCACTCCTACCCCCTTTGGACACCTCCCAATGAAGGTCCTGCCAACTTCACTTCTTCTCTGTAACCTGCGGGATCAAATTAGTGCCACCTCCTGGAATGTTGACTGATGTTACTGGCTTATATAGTTCTGGTAATCATAGCTGTCGTGAGTCGAGTGCAACAGTTATGTCCAGAGGACAGCATTTCACAGCCTTCTTCCCCATCCTCTGGCTCTTAAATTCTTTCTACCCCCTATTCTTCAGTGTTTCCTGAGCCGTGGTGGGGGAGGGGGTTTGATATAGTTGGCCCATTTAAGGCTGAATACTCAACAGTCACTTATTATTATTATTATTAAGAGTGTTTGCATTGCATCCTACCCAATGCAAAAAGAAACTCCTCTGACCAGAGTTGGGACTAGAACTACTTTTCAGGTATAAACATATTTGAACTCTAGAGCCTATAACCTCTTGAGCCGGGAGCTTTTGACCAGGTTTATAGTACCAGGCATGAGTTTCCCCTGTGGAGCAGACTTCAGATCAATCAGAAAGGTGTTGGTTGCTCCCATAGCCTTCATGCCAGTGTTGCACCAGCGGGCACATTTTGCCTGACGGGTCAGTTTTGTAGTGCTGAGGGTTCACTGCTGGGTAATTCTAGTGATCCCCCACCTCCCAGCAGCTTACACCGGCACACGCATCCCCTTGTAGCACTGTGAAACCTAACTAGCAAATCAGTGCTAGCTTGATTTCTCTGTGTTCTGCAACAAATGTGTTGTGTCTTCAGCAGCGGGGTTTTTCCATCTAGTTCTGGCAGGCAACCAACAGGAATGGCAGTAGCATGTGTTGTTTTGAGGGACTTCTGGGGCTACCCTGAGCAATAATTCATAAGGAGGTATCCCACACCTGGCACTGAGCTTTTCATTTAATAATCCATAAACATTCAAAATTTTAAGAAAATATGTGAGGAAGTGGTAAGTTTCAGTTATCAGCTTGACTGTATTAAGGAGGCACACCTTTGGGTGTGTCGGTGATGGTGTTTCCAGAGAGGCTTAACTGAGGAGGCACGACTCACCCTGAATGTGGGCAGCATCGTCCCATGGACTGGGCTCCTAGATTGAAGCAAAAAGCGGAAAAGAAGAAAGACTGCTGAGTACTGGCTTTCCCTCTGTCTGTTTTCTGTAAGCCGCCGCCATGTCTTTCTTGCCATGATGGACTCTAACCTCTGAACCATGAGCCAGAATTAACCTTTCTTCTTTCAGGTGTCTGGTCACAGTATCAGGAAAAAGATTAAGAAATACACAGTTTAATGTTATTTTACTGAATCCCAAAGAATTTGAGAGACTACTAATTTAAGTCATGAGAGAGAGAGAGAGAGAGACTGATTCAAAGACTGGCTGTTGAGCTGAGAACATTTACAGAAGTAGGGTTCAAGAGTGGGGATTGGGAAGCCTGGGACTCCTTCTGGACATCTGTGCTGTTCAGATGCTATGTGATGGCTCCTCCGGTTTTTCTTTCCCTTTGTATGATTTGCTTAGACAGTGATAGCATGGTTCCTATATGCTGCTCAAGCACATTAAATGGGGGGGACACCCCACAACTTGAAAAAGTTGGTGAGGGAGGAGTGTGTGAGTCAACTCTTTCAGAGTGACAGTACACAACTTAAATGAAAATCAATGCAGGGGGCTGGAGAGATGGCTCAGAGGTTAAGAACATTGCCTGCTCTTCCAAAGGTCCTGAGTTCAATTCCCAGCAACCACATGGTGGCTCACAACCATCTGTAATGGGGTCTGGTGCCCTCTTCTGGCCTACAGGCATACACACAGACAGAATATTGTATACATAATGAATAAATAAATATTTAAAAAAAAATCAATGCAGGTCAGCTTGCTCGCTTTAATACAAGTCTAGCAGGGGTCTCCTGGGACAGCAGTTGCCTTAGACATAGCTGAATCTAGAAGCCCAAAGGATGGATGTTTTTCTCAGCATCTTGTGAAGAGCTGACATTATGAGGTGGGACATGTGAACTGCTAACAGTCTTGTCCGCCTGCCAGCCTTGATTACTGACTCCAATGCAAGAAGGCATTCTCTTTTTTTAATGTTATTTTAATTTTCTTTAAAAAAAAGATTTATTTATTTATTTTCTTGCATGAGTCTGTTGCTTACATGTGTCTATGTGGACCACTATATGGATGCTTGGTGCTCATGGAGATTACAAGAAGGCATCAGGTCCCCTGGAACTGGAGTTCTGGATGGTTGTGAACCACCATGTGGGTCCTGAGACCCAGTCCCAGGTCCTCTGCAAGAGCAATAGCTCTCTTAACCACCGAGCCATTTCCCCAGTTCTAGCATGCCTCTTTTAAAGACATATTCATCTTAAAAAATGATCTATCCTGGATTGTGTGTACCATGTCCCACAGGGGTACATCCCTGGACCAACAGGCTGGATGGGGTTCACTTTACTGTGTGAAGGAGCCGAGAGTGAAGAGGGTCCTTAAAAGGGGGAGAAGGAGGGAGGTAGTTCTGTCTCTCTGGTCCAGATATTTTCATACTAACAGAGCTCACCTATCTTGACCTTTAGGATACTTCAAAAGAATAGAGCAAAATGTGGCACATAGGCCTGTAATCCCATCACTTAGGAAGCTGAGGTGGGAGAATCACCATGAATCTGAGGTTAGCCTGGGCTACCTAGAGAGACCCTGTCTCAAAACAAAACAATAATCATAAAAGAAACAGTATGAAAATACCAGGATGAAACACATTATTTTGTACAATCAATATACATTTTTTTTATAAGAAAAGCATAAAAATAGTCATTCAATTAAGAAAAAAAATCCAACCAACCAACCATAATTGTAATTAATTAGACTTTGCTGTTGGCCCAAGCAAGTTGTTCACAGCAGAGGTGCATTGCTCTAAGATGGAGCTGGAATTCCCTTCTCATTTGCCAAAGCACAGCTTTCCAGGAGGGATTTGCAGGAAGAGCAAATCTGTTTCTGATTTTAATACATTCAAAAGCAAGTAGGCTTTTGACCAATTACTACCAGGTCCTGAGATCAATCACCTCCTACGCCATTAGTGCGTGAAGGATTAGTGGCCCCAAAGATTTATGCATGGATTATTCGGGGAGTGTACATTAGATGCTGTGTTTAAAGCCACCCTCAGCCCTGCAGATCATTTCCGTTAGTGCTCTATGCAGAGTTCTTTAGCTTTACCCAATACTCACATCCCGAGATCTGAAAGACCTCTTTTCATCCTCCCTGGCTTGGCTCCCCCACCCCGCCCCCACCCCCCCTGTAGGACAGGTCTAGCTAAGGAGACAGAGCGCTGGAAAGGAAGGAGCAGCAGCCTCGGATAGAGCAAATGTTAATTGAGTTGTTCTAGCTGAACAGTGACCAAAATCTACAGGACCGTGTACTGAGAGAGACAAGATGAGGTACAAGAAATATATGGCTATTCTGGAAGTGGCGGTGGGCATTACCCCACTTAACAAAAGAGAACTTCTGCCCGAGAGTCGGAGACACGTAAACCTTTGGCAGCGCCCTGGGTAAGCAGAGGAGGTCCACGCTTCTCTCCTGATGATGGGAACAAGTATTTTGGCTGTTTGGGGGACCAGAGAGAGAAAAGGGCTGCTCTCTCATGGGGGTAACAGCATGGGCTTCATCATTGAAAATGTTTTTTCTTTCTTTCTTGGTATATATTTATAGTGCTTTCAAACAGATTTCAAAATATAAAAAGCCGGACACTGCACTTCTGAGGAGATGAAGTAATGGCAGGCATGTTAAGAACACACTTTGACTATTTAGATTAGATTTTCAGTGTTTTCTCTCTCTCTCTCTCTCTCTCTCTCTCTCTCTCTGTGTGTGTGTGTGTCTGTGTGTGTGTGTGTGTGTCTGTGTGTCTGTGTGTTGGTGGCATCCGTGCCACAGCACACATGTGGAGGTCAGAAGACAACCCTCAAGGATATGCTCTCCCCTTCCACCTTTACACGGGTTCAGGGGATTTGAACTCAGGGTGCCAGGCTTGCATGACAAGGACTTTTACCTGCTGAGCCATCTCCCCAGTCCTGTTTTTTTGGGGAAAAAAAGAGATCTACAGATGTAGCAATGCTTATGGATAAAGACAATGTTGTATGTACCTTTCTTTCTTTTTTGTACAGTGCAAATGTTTATCATTATGGTACATGTTGTGGGCTGTAGCTCTGTATTACAGCACTTGGTGAGGACCGTTCCTAGCACTGGTGTGTGTGTGCATTACTATGTTTCAGGGATATTTGGCCTGACGTGTGTGTGTGTGTGTGTGTGTGTGTGTGTGAGTGAGAGAGAGAGAGAGAGAGATACCATGTTTCAGGTATATTTGGCCTGACATAGTTTTCCCATCACTGTTCTTTGTGAAGCCTGCTGATTTGCCACACTGGAGAAAGTTTAGTTCTCTTTTTGCAGGTTTGTGAGTCTCAGCCAAACACAGCTGAGGGCATCCCCTTGTTTTTTTGCCGACGAGCAGCTGTTCTTTAAGGCACCTGCAGGGAGACAGTATTTTCTGGACCTGTATTTTATTTTTAAGCTGCATGAGTTACCCAGGAGCAGTCACCAGCCAATGTGAGGCATCTTTAATAAGTGGGATTTCTTTTTAAAAATTAAATACTGGATTCCTTATATATCCATTGTGGGAGATATAGAAAATACAGAGAAATGAGTGGATTTATTTATAGTTCCATTTCCCTATGAGAATCAACTAGAATCATGAGAGCCAGTGCTTTTCGGCATAGAAAGAGAATTTTGCCCTCCACTCCCAAGGGACATTTTATAATGTCTTGGGGGCATTCTTTTGTTGTTAGAATTCAAGGTTGGTGCTGGCATTGAGTGGGAAAGGCTAGGGCATCACCACATCCTACCGTGCACAGGACAGCCCCTCCACAGCACAAATGCCAGTCTCATTGTTCTCTAGACATTTGGTTGAGATAGAATTTCCCCCCGTCTGTAAAGGGTTTATATATATATATATATATATATATATATATATATATATATATATATATATAATAGGGTTTATATCTATATATATAGACAATGTTTTTTTCTTTGATACGTCTTAGGTCTGTGATGGAATTTGGAGATATTACCATTTATTATTATCATTTACTGTCTTCTTCTGAAAGAGAAGTGTGAAGAGGTCATGCTATAGTGAACGGATGATTTTTGTTGTTGTTGTTTGCTTTTTGTTTTTTTGAGACAGCATCTCTCTATGTAGCGTGGCTGTCCAAGAACTAATTATGTAGTAGAGGCTAGCCTCAAACTCATAGATATCTGTCTGCCTTGGTCTTCTGAGTGCTGGGATAAAAGGCATGTACTATCACATCTGGCATCTTTTTTAAAAAATATTTTTATTATTGTTGTTTTCTTTCTAATCAAATATAGCTTTAGTGGAGTCCTATCAAATTTTCTTCCTTCTTCCCTCCCTTCCTCCATCCCTCTCTCTGTTTCCCTCTCTCTTTCTTTCTTTCTTTCTTTCTTTCTTTCTTTCTTTCTTTCTCTTTCTCTTTCTTTCTCTTCCAACATAGGGCTTTTCTGTGTAACTCTGTCTGTCCTGGAACTCACTCTGTAGACCAGGCTGGCCTTGAACTCACAGAGATCTGCCTGCCTCTGCCTCCTGAGTGTTGGGATTACAGGTGTGGGCCACCACTGCCCAGCTTACTTTCTTTCTTTCTTTCTTTTTTTTTTTTTTTTTTTTTTTTTTTTTTTTTTGGTTTTTCGAGACAGGGTTTCTCTAGCTTTGGAGCCTGTACTGGAACTAGCTCTTGTAAACCAGGCTGGACTCGAACTCACAGAGATCCACCTGCCTCTGCCTCCCGAGTGCTGGGATTAAAGGCGTGTGCCACCACCGCCCGGCAGTTTCTTTAAATTTTAAAAGTAGCTGTTATATGTATGGGTGTTTTGCCCATGTGTATGTCTGTATATCACATGCATGCCTGGTGCTCACAGAGGCCAGAAGAGGATGTTGTTGTATTCCCTAGAACTGGAGTTACAGAGGGTTGTGAGCAGCATGTGGGTGCTGGGAATCAAACTTGGATCCTCTGGAAGAGCAGCCGGTGCTCTTAACCACTGAACCATCTCTCCAGTCCCGAAGTTATTATCATTATTTTTCAAAATAAAAATATCGTTACATCACTACCCCCTTCCCCTTGAACTCTCAGCAGTCCTTCATCCTATTATTCTGCATTTCCAACACACAGATGATACTGAAGGGACAGATGATGCTGCGGGTTTGGTGCAAGGTCCACACAGGAAGCAGCATCCAGAGATTCATTTTCCATTGCTCTTGCTGTCTTGAGACCTGGCACATTCGGATTATCTTGATGGCTGTTTGTCTCAATTCCTCTTCTCCCAGAAGCTGTTCAACATCTCAGTGGGAGGAAGGGAGATTGTTGGCTGTACTTCTTTGAGGAGAAATTTCCCCTGAGCCTTCCCCATGAACTGGGCATGCTGGTGCGTGCCAGTAATCTCAGCAGTGGGGAAGTGGAGGCGGAAGGATCACTTATTCCAAAAGCTACAGAGTAAATTTGAGGCTAGCCTGGACTACACGAGATTGTTTTCCCTGCCCCCCCCCCCCCGTAAGAAAGTTAAATCCAGGATGTTATAGACACACAAAAAACTTTGCTAAAAAGCAAACCGTTTCAATAAAAGAAACTGTTTAGACCTGATACCTGCAGAAAAATCCCACATTCAGGCCAAAGGCGTAACCAAGCACATCTTGATTCGCTTGCCGTTTATTTATCTTTGGAAGTAATAATAGAAACTGCGAATGGGCTGGGCTCGATCCGCCTCTTGCTTTGTAGGAAGTCCAGATGACCTTCGGTTAGCCTCCGTCTTCATTTCCTGCTGGTCCTTGGAGAGGGGAAACGGGCCTCTTGCCTGAACAAATAAAATCGACACCGTCCCTGACTTCTGGTTTGGTGGCGTGGGAAGGAGAGGGTTAATGCAGAGAGCCAGTATCTTTTTGTGTGGGTCTGGAAGTGGCAATAGGGCACATTCTTTCTCCCACGGAGGCAGGATTCTCTGCGACTGTCTCAGCGGAGCCCGCACGACCTAGGTTTGAGCTTGCCCCCTTGTGGTAGTGGGCAGGAATGTGGAGGGTTAAATGTTCCGGAACTGAGTGATGAAAAGTGATGATAGTGGTCAGTGAGGCAGAGCTGTAAGCCGGTTTTCCTGAAACTGTATAAAGGAAATCCCTCTGTACTTTGAAGTGCTTTCTCTTTGTTCGCTTTGATATACTCAATTTTATGTACATTTTACCATATTAAAAATTTCTTACCAGGCCTGGGGGGTGCATCTGTAATACTGGCACTTGATGGGAAGAAATAGAGTTATGAGTTTGAGGCCAGCTAGGCTACATATCGAGACCCTGTATTAAAGGGGGAAAAGTTTCCTCCGTTTCTCAGTTGTTTTCTCACCTGCTAAATTTTTTCCCCTATACACAGAAGGTAAATTTTCTGAAATTCTTGTACTTGGGGATTATCCTCAGGTGAGTTGGGTCCAATGTCTATCAGCTGATAAAAAGATTAATAGATTGTGGTACGTCCATACAGTGGGATGTTATTTCATTCATGGCTGTTAGAAGTAATGGAGTACTGAGGGCTGGAAAGATAGCTCAGTGGTTAAGAATGCATATTGCATCAGGCGGTGGTGGTGCACGCCTTTAATCCCAGCACTCAGGAGGCAGAGGCAGGCGGAGCTCTGTGAGTTCGAGGCCAGTCTGGTCTTCAGAGCTAGTTCCAGGACAGCCAGAGCTACATAGAGAAAAACCAATCCCAAATCCCAAACTCAAACCCTGTCTTGAAAAGCCTGATAAACAGATAGATAGATTATATATATTTATATACTATATATAGTATACATATGTATATTTATATATAATATAGATATCGAGAGAGAAAGAAAGGAAAGAAAGAAAAAAAGAAAGTGAGCCTACTACTCTTGAGGAGGATTGGAGCTCAGTTCCCAGCACCCATGTCAGGATCCCTGCAACCTCCTGTAACTGTAGTTCTAGAGGACCCAATACCCCTTTCTGGCCTCCAAGGGATTTTTCACGCACAGGTGCACATACATGTGCGTGTAAATCATTTTAAAAAGTGCTGCATCCACTGGAAATGAGTTACAGTGGATTATAAACTGCTATATGGGTACTGGAGACCAAACCTGGGTCCTCTGCAGGAGTAATTTAACCACAAGGACAATTCTCCAGCGACACACACACACACGGAATGGGTTTCTGATATATGCTAAGGATGAACCTCTAATATGGGATGCTAAGTTAAAGAGAAGCTGCCATATAGTTGTCACTACTATAATGGACATTTACACAAAATACACAAAATCGGTAATGCTAGGAGGCTAGAGAGACGGCTCAGCAATTAAAAGCACTTGTTGCTCTTGCAGAAAGCCTGGGTTTAATTCCCAGCACTTGCCTGGTGCCTAACAACGGCCCATAAATCTAGTTCCAGGTGCTCCAAAACACTCTTCTGGCCCCTGCATGTACTGCATACACATGGTACCCAGACATACAAGCAAAAAACTAATACACATGAAATAAAAATAAATAATTTTTTAAAAAGAAATTACTTACAAAAAATAGGTAAATTGCTAAACACAAATGAAATTGGTAATTGCCTAGGGTCAGAGGGCAGGAGAGAATGGTGGGGCTGGGGTGTGATTGCTAATGGAAGCTGGGTCTCTTTTGGAGGATAATAGATGTTGTGAAATGGATTATTTATACAGCCTGCTGTATAAGTCGGTGTCTATTTAAAAGCCATACTACAGGGTGAGCTGTGATATTCGAGTGTCACTACATTCCCAGGAATGTCATCAAACCTAGGGTAAGCACTTAGTAACCATCCTGTCTCCTCCAGGGTGCGAAGTACTGCCTTACTGTCCTCTCCCTGTGAGTGGGACTGGCACCCAGGCTACAGCGCCAGGCCAAAGCACTCAGAGGACCACAGACCAGTGTCCACATACAGCCTGTTCTCCCAGGTACTTGCTTACTTGTGTCTTATTAACCTAGTCACTGGCTCACATCAGAAATTTGATATATTATTTCACATCATTGATAAAGATAAAGTCACTATTTTCAAAGTTGCCCGTATGTTTATGTATGTTTCCTAAGAAATTTGATGATGATATCTTATTTACTGAGTGAAGAGCTGAAGTATCATGTTTGGACTGTAGACATAGCTCAGGCCTTAAGTTCAATCTCCGTTCTTGCATAAAAAGCAAAAGAGAAGGAGTGATGCCTTAGCTAGGAGAAGCACTTGTTGCATCTTGCCAAGGTGGGATGCTGTAATTTCTTGGCTGAAGCATATGTGTAGATCTCTTGTGGTTCAAAATAAATTCATAGATGGTGGGAGTAGCATTTGGTGTGCTTGATGTCTGAAGTTGGAGATCATTTTTGCAGGTCACAAATGTAGTTCATCGTCATTGATATGACAATATGTAATACTGGGAGGCACTTGGGAGACTATTAAAAAAAGAACACTCTAGCTTCTAAAGATAGATTTTGTACTCAATTTTAGTGAGGAGCTCAGAGCAAGTATACTGTTACTGACTCACTTTTAAGGATGAATTATACAAGATTTACAAGGTATTAGGTTTTATTTCAACAGATGCTTGGGTTTATTTATTCTTAGTTAGGGTTTACCCTCTGCTGTAGTCCGTCCGTGACTGCCCAGATGGGGTTGGATTTAGGGGTTAGTCTCTGTTGTAGCCTGTCTGTGGCTAGCCCAACTGGGGTTAGCCTTATCTTCATGTACTTAGTTCATAATTCCATCCGCTTCCGCTGGCATCTCTTGCTTGTTTGGAGAACTAGAGTTGATTGGTGTGTGAACTGAATACTCCCAAATGACAGGTCACTGTTCAGGGCCAGGCTATAGCTTTCTTATTGTATGGTCTTAGATACAGGTCTGATGCCTGTGAACCTCAGATTCAAGGCAAAGTCAGCTTGAAGCTGATGGCTTAACCATCAGCAAGGACCAGGCACATACCAAGTCCTTTCTTAAAGTCTGGTTGCCTGAGATCATTTTAGTCAGATGACAAGAAGTCTGTCATAAACAACTAGAGAAGAGAAAGAGACTGATTCCGGCTTACGTGCTCATAGTTTTGAGTCCGTGGTCCTCATGCTCTGTGTCTCTGCGTCTGTGGTGAAGTGGCATGTCATGGCACAGAGGCTCTTCGCAGCCGCCAGGAAGCAGAGAGGAAGAGGACAGACACAAGATGAGGACATTCCCCATCACCAACTTCCTCATACATGCCATCTTCTCACTGTTCTGGTGAGAGCCTTTTTTGTTTTGTTGTTTTGTTTTTTGAAACAGGGGTCTCACCATACCCTCTCAAACTCACCAAGATCTGCCTGCTTCTGCCTCCTGAGTACTGGGACTGAGGGAGTTTGTCACCACCCTTTATGTTTTTTTGAGACAGGGCTTCATACTGTACTCTTGGCTGATCTGGAACTCTGTGCTGTAGAACAGGCTGGCCTTGAACTGCTAGTGGTCCCCCTGTTTCTGTCTCCTTAGTGCTGGGATTGATAGGTGTGTGCTGCCACAGCCAGCTTGGGGCCTCTTTGATAAGAAAATTAGTTTTGCAGGCAGAGTTCCCAAAACTGAATCACCCCTGAAATGCCACCTCCTAGCACCATCACTCCTGATGGTTAAAATGTGTGTGTGTTTGGTCATGAACAAGCATACTGTGGTTGAGGGATCCAAGCTTATACTGTGTGCTGTAGAGATGCTCTTTCAGGTCCCAGCAGGTCCCTGGGAAGTCCTCTGTTCTGAGTTTTGTAACTGTGACTGGCAAGCCTTCCCCACAGCAGCCAGGCTTGAAGTTGAGACAGCTCCTGCTTTTTGATGCAGAGGCAGGTGAATCCCTGAGTTCGAGATTAGCTTGGTCTACCAGAATTCCAGGACAGCCAGGGCTGTTACACAGAGAGACCCTGTCTCAAAACAACAACAATAACAGCAACAACAAAAAACCCAAACCAAACAAAAAAACAAAAAACAATAAAAACACAAATCAAGGACTTTCCCTTGATTAGCTAGTACCCACACTTGGGTTTGTTTTATTTTCTCACCTCTCTTAGAGATGCTCTTGTATACGTCATTTCTGACTTCCCGAGCACCTTTCTCAAGTCTTGTGCTGAAGCCTGTGCAAGACACCTTTATTGCGTCCCAAACTGCTTTACAAACAAACAGCTGGATCATAGCTTGGGAGGCAGGAAAGGTCACATGTGTCTGGAACTTGAATACAGTTTTCATTACTGAAGTCAGTGTAATGATACACGCCTGCAAAGTCATTGTGCAGGGGGAGGATCGCCGTGAGTCCGAGGCCAGCCTAGGGTACATCATGAGACCCCGCCTGGAAAAGATAAGTTTTGTTTGTTTTAGCCTGGGCCACACGTCTCTGTTAGGGAAGGTTTTGATTTGCCTTCTTTCACACCTTTCTTAGGACTCTCACCCTGATTACCAGGAGTGTGGGAGTAGCTTGGTGCAGTCAGCCTCTGGGAACGTGAGAACGCTGCAGAGCGAACTCTCCCAGACGTCCTGGGGCAGAGGCACCCAAACCAGGCATCCAGTCACCATTTATTCCACTTTAATATACACGGGGAGAAGCAGGGAGAGAGATGGGACACACTTCTGTCTACAAAAGGGTTAGCTTTCCTAGCTGGTGTGTGGTCACAAAAAAGAACAGATGAGAGCCACAGGAGGGCCCAGCAGAGGTCAGGTGTCTGAGGCCACCTTTGCTTACTCTGCTGTGAGGACACAGGGTAGCCTTGTCATAGCTATAACTTATTTATCAGTAAGAATCTCTGTAAGAATCAGTGCTTGCCTGCAGTTCAGGGGAGTCTACATGTGTGCCCTCACTGGTGACCAAAGTAGGGATGGCAGTGGTCAATCTGGAGGTAATATGAGTTTGGTTTTATTGTGATACTAATGTTTATGAAATATATTAACAAGGTAAATAGCAAATCATGAGATATAATTATATAAAAATATAGTTATGGACTGGAGAGATGTCTCAGCAGCTAAGAGCACTGGCTGCTCTTCCAGAGGACCCAGGTTTTCTTCCCAGCACCCACATGGTGGCTCATTGCCATCTGTAACCCCAGTTCCAGGGTGTCTGATGCCTTCTGTTGATCTCCGTGGCAGCAGGCAAACACGCAGTACACGGATATTACATGCTGATAAAGCCCCCGTACACATAGACTTTCACAACTATGATTATAAGTGCAATAGCTAGTGAATTGCTTAAGCTTATTAAATAAATATTGTAAGATTTGAGGTTTATTTTCTTGTTTCGTCCCTTCTGTTTGTTTGTTTGTTTTTGGTGTTTTGAGACACAGCTTCTCTGTGTAACGGTTCTGACTGTCTTGGAACTTTCTTTGTAGACCGAACTGGCCTCGAACTTGCAGAGATCTGCTTGCCTCTGCCTCTGGGTCACCAAAGAGTTTCTGTACATCTGGTGTGTAGAGTTGGACTCAGTATGCTTCTCTAGTCAGAGATACCTGGGTGGAGAGTGCTCTTTCAGTGACCTTGATTGGCTCAGAAGTGACATTTTGTTGCTTTTCCCCTATTACTGGGCTGTACCTCTGAGCTGTGTTCCCAGTCCCAGACCTATTTTTTGTTTGCTTGCTTGTTTATTTTTATTTTGTTTCCTTTTAAACTGGATCTTTTAAGAAATGTTTCACTGACACTCTTGGACTTTGAACACAGTCTCTTATGTAGCCCAGGCTGACCTGGAACTTGTAGGTGGACTCCAAACACCTTACCCTCCTGCCTCAGTGTGCTGGGATTATAGACTTGCACCACCCCCACTTCATTTTTACGGCCTTTGGTGATCTATTGTAGGGTTTGAGTAACTAAACATTGGTTGCGTACAGAAAAGAAGTAATTAATTGATATCCAAGTGTATGTGTACACAAGTTAAACATAACTCTTTTAGCTACTTTTCTATTGCTGTGAAGAAACACTATGACCAATGCAGTTTATAAGAAGAAAACAGCACTCAGGAGGCAGAAGCAGGCGAATCTCTGTGAGTTTGAGGCCAGCTTAGTCTGCAATGACTTCTAGGACAGCCAAGGCTACACAGAGAAACCCTGTCTCAGATATAAACAAACAAATAAATTAAATAAATAAAAAAGAAAGAAAATAAAAAGCAATTATTAGCTGGGGGTGGTGGTGCATGCCTTTAATTCCAGCACTCAGGAGGCAAAGGCAGGTATATCTCTGAGTTTGAGGCCAACCTGATCTACAGAGTGAGTGCAGGATAGCCAGGGCTTAACAGAGAAACCCCGTTTCAAAGGGAAACAAAATTCATGGGGTGGTTTCCTTATAGTTCCAGAGGGTGAGTCCGTGACCATCAGGGTGGGAAGCATGGCCGCAGGCGGGCGGGTGGGCAGGACGTGGTACTGGAGCAGCAACTGAGAGCTTCTATTGGAGCTACATGTTTGAAGCAGAGTAATGGTGGGGGAGCTTTTGAAACCTCACAGCTCACCCCACAGCAACACACCTCTCCAACAAGGCTATATTTCCCAGTCCTCCCAAAACAGATCCACCAACTAGGGACCAAACATTTACATATATGAACCTATGGGGCCATTCTCTTTCAAACTACCACAGTATTGCAGGATAATACCAGAAACTTTCTTTTGGAGACCAAATACAACATTTTGCAAATCATTTTTTTTTTCTAAATTCTAAAACACTTGCAGGGGTGGGAACAATGGGAGAAACACGTGATCCTAAGTATCTGGAAATCTGATGTTGAGGAGGATCTTTTAGGACCAGGACTTTGAGGACAAAAAAGTCAGACTGTCTCAAAATGGCAATCTTTCTCTCTTCTGTCAGAGAATTCTAACAATGTCTCTTAGGGGAATTCCCCAAGTCTCGGTGATGATAGAAGTGTAAGTTTAAAATATCAGTTCTCTGGCCTCTTCTCAGAGTCACTTACTGAGTCTGTGGGCCTAGGATCTTGTCATTTTGTGTGTGTGTGTGTGGGGGGGGTTGCTGCTTTAAACAGTGCCTCATGCTACTTTGAGCTTTCAGAAGCCCATTCTGTCTGCCTCCCTGCCTGCCTGTCTCTCTCTTTCTCTGTCTGTCTCTGATTTACAGATTACACATAAGCTTTTTTTAATATTTATTTATTTATTTATTTATTTATTTATTTATTTATTTATTTATTTATTTATTTATTAATTATATATACACAATATATGCCTGCAGGCCAGAAGAGGGCGCTAGATCTCATTACAGATGGTTGTGAGCCACCATGTGGTTGCTGGGAATTGAACTCAGGACCTTTGGAATAGCAGGCAATGCTCTTAACCGCTGCGCCATCTCTCCAGCCCCTTTGTTTTTTTTTTTTTTTTTTTTTTGGTTATTCGAGATAGGGTTTCTCTGTAGCTTTTTGGTGCCTGTCCTGGAACTAGCTGTTGTGGACCAGGCTGGCCTCGAACTCACAGAGATCTGCCTGCCTCTGCCTCCCAAGTGCTGGGATTAAAGGCGTGTACCACCACCACCTGGTTTAGATTACACATAAGCTCTTAGCTACTGCTGCAGCCTGCCTGCCGCCATGCTCGCTGCTGCCATGGTCACGGACTAACCTCCTGGAACTGTAAAGAACTCCCCCAATTAAATAATTTCTTTTCTTTCTTTCTTTTTTTTTTTTTTGAGACAGGGTTTCTCTGTGTAGCTTTGGTGCCTTTCCTGGAACTAACTAGCTCTTGTAGACCAGGTTGGCCTCAAACTCACAGAGATCCGCCTGCCTCTGCCTCCCGAGTGCTGGGATTAAAGGCATGCGCAACCACTGCCCAGCCTAAATTTTCGTTTTCTTTTTATAAGATGCCTTGGTCATGGTGTCTTTTCACAGCAATAGAAATATAACTAAGACACAAGACTCTTCTATATAGTTTTGACTGTTGTGGAACTTGGTATGAAGACCAGTTTGGCCTGGAACTCACAGAGATCCAGATGTTTCTGCTTCTTGATCTTAGGGATTAAAGTCTTGCTTCTTTACAAACAAAGCAGAGGCCCCAATGCACAGTGTTCAGAGTTGCTGTAAGATTTACATTAATTGACTTAATATAATGCATCAGACGTTCTTGGTACATACTTTTCATTTAATCTATTGATTAGGGTTTCTGCTTTCTTCTTCAGGATGAAGCTAACAGGTAACATTTGTCCCTGAAAAGAGATACAGTAGACACTGAAAAGAGATATGGAGTGCAGTGCCTGCTCCCTGCCAGGGAGGAAGCATAAGAACATCTCTCAGCAGGGCCTGTCAACCAAGACCACAGTCTTGGCTCCTGTGTTAGTTCCTTTTCTGTTGCTGGGAAGAGACATTATGACCAAGGCAGCTCACAGAGATTTTTTGTGCCTTACAGTTCTAGAGGTTTAGACAGACGGTGACCGTCATGGTGGGGAGTATGGCAGCAGTCAGGCATGGTGCTGGAGCAGTAGCTGAGGGTTTACAGCCTTATCCACAGGCTAACTAGGAATGATGCCAGTCCTTTGGAACCTCACAGCCCACCCTAGGGGCACACTTCTTCCAACAAGGCCACACCTCCTAATCCCTCCCTAACAGTTCCACTAGCTAGAGATCAAGCACTCAAATACATAAGCCTATGGGAACCCTTCTCATTCAAACCACCATAGCTACCCATCAGTGGAGTTGGGTCAAGCTTGATCCATCACTTTATTGACAAGGTTGAGTACTATCTTGACTTCTGCCTATGGCCTGGACAAACCTGATACTTTGCCATGGAAGTCAAAGCCAGGGCCCACATAAAACTGTAGTTGCCTCTTCCAACTTAAGATTTCCTCCCAAATAGCACTGCAGGCCTCCCAAGAGGGTTTAAAAATATGTATGTATGTATGCATGCATGCATGTATGTGTGAGAGAGAACACATATGTGCTACATATGTGTGTGGTCAGAGGACAACTTTCGGGAGTCTGTTCTCTCCCGTCATGTAGGTCCTGGGGGTGGAATTCAGGTTGTCAGGCTTGGCGGCAGGGCATGCCTTGCCCACTGAGCAATCCTTGTCGACCAAGCAATCTTGTTGGCTCCCTTCCCAGACTCTGAAGTCATCCAGGTCAAAGCTGAATCTGAACTCTAGAGCCAATTCTTTGGCCAACTAAATCCATCATACTCAGAAATGTTACTAATCCTTAACACCAAATAGAAGATGCTGTGGCTGGGGGCATGTTTGCTCTGGGAAGGCAGAGGAGAAGGCAGCGGGAAGGTACCATCTGCCAAGAAGTTATCCCTGTGTGTCCGATTCCTTTGTACTCACAGTGACATCTTTCATCGCAGCAATAACATTCATGGTGCTGTATTGCTAGTGATAACAGTGAAGTTCAAAAGAGGGAGACATGGATAATCAGCTCCTTTGCTTTCTTTGGCCCCGGCCTTCCTATTGTATTCCTTCAACTGAACTTTCCCTAGCCAGACCACCCAGGGCCTTTTCATCCCAGTCCTATGTTCCTGAAAGGCTTGTTTCTCGGATTCTGTTTCCCTGCTGTATCTGTGATGTAGATCATTTCTCTGGGCATCGTTTCCTGGTAGCCACTCAAGTGGGTGCTTCCTACTTCAGGCGTAGAAAGGAATCTAAGCAGGAAGCTCATGCCCACCTGTAAAGGTGGGACTGAGGAAGAGAGATTGCAAGGGGTAAGCCTGTCTGGATTACAAGTACCTTGTTCCCCGAACACAAACCAAAAGAAGTAAAGGACAAAACAAACAAACACCCAAAGCAGGAGAAGAGCGCCACTGAAGAGTCTGGGGCATCTCAGAAGCCACAGTCGCAGAGAAAGCCAGTGTGACTGCTGGCAGTAAGACTGCAGAGCTGGTGAGGTCAGAGAAGGTGGGGTCACGTCACCTCAGCAGATCTTGGAGGTCTCTAGGAAAACCCTATACACTGGGGGTGGGGGACTTAAAGTGGAGATGCTCATTTCTCAGAGTTCTGGAGACTAGGCAATCCAAGATCAACATGCTGGACAATTCAGTTCTTTTGTTTTAATTTAATTTTATTAGTTTGTGTGTTCCTGTGTTTTGCCTGCATGTATGTCTGCACATCCTGTGTGTGTGGTACCCTTGGAGGCCAGAGGAGGGTGTTAGATCCCCAGCAGCAGGAGTTACAGGTGGTTGTGAGCCATGCATGAGGAGTTACAGGTGGGTGCTGGGGATTGAAACCAGGTCCCCTGGAAGAGCAGCCAGTGTTCATAAGTGCTGAGCCATCACGTCAGGCCTCCAGATTCAGTTCTCAATGAAGACCTTCGCCTTTTGCTGGCTAGAAGAGACTTCATTTCTTAGCATAGTATTTCCCAAAGGTATGGGGACAATGTGGGATGGGGGAAGGGGAAACGGCAATGAATCCATTCAGTTTATTATGAGGATCTTACTCTTTTTTCCCCCCATTGTCCATGTGTATGCATGTGTGTATGTGTATGTATGCAGGAGTATATCTGTATGCATACAGGTGTGCACATGTATATATGCAGGTGTGTATGTGTGCAGGCGAATATGTGTATGTATGCATATGTGTATTTGCATGTATTGTGTGTATGTATGCAGGTGTGTATGTATTATGTGTGTATATGTATTTGTGTATGTGTATATTTGTATGTATATATATATACAAGTTTGTGTAGGACAGGTTGATGTCAGGTATCATCCTTGACTATTTTCTACTTTGCTTACTGAGATGTTTCAGGTTGGGCTCAGAGCTTGCTGATTCAGCCTGGCTAGCCAGCTAGCCCAGGGGATCCCCTCTCCACTTCTGTGCTGGGATTACTGTTGGCTGCCACACCTGACTGACATTTCTGTAGCTATAGGGTTCTGAAATGTTGTCTTCATGCTGTGTGGCAAGCACTTTCTCCCCATCCCCTAAGGGGACCACTTTTAAATCTAAGTTTAGATTGGTGACCTTTTGAGTGCTTGGTGGCCTCTCAAGAGTTTAGCCACAAAAAGCAACAGGATCTCATTTTCCTGATAAAAAAATCATCTTGGCTGCTGGGAGAATTGGATGGGAGGGAGATAGTGAGGCTGGGTCCAGGGAGACAGTGAGGCTGGACTCAGGGAGACAGTGGGGCTGGACTCAGGGAGACAGTGTGGCTGGACTCAGGGAGACAGTGGGGCTGGACTCAGGGAGACAGTGAGGCTGGACTCAGGGAGACAGTGGGGCTGGACTCAGGGAGACAGTGGGGCTGGACTCAGGGAGACAGTGGGGCTTGGTCCAGGAGACAGTGGAGCTGGGTCCAGGGAGACAGTGGAGAGGCAGGTTTTGAGAAGGAATACTTTCTACAATAAAAACAAATAATCTCGGGCTGGAGAGATGGCTCAGTGGTTAAGAGCACTGACTCCTCTTCCAGAGGACCCGGGTTCAATTCCCAGCACCCACATGGCAGCTCACAACTGTCTGAAGATCCAGTTGCAGGGGATCTAACACCTTCACACCAATACACATAAAATAAAGTTAAATAAAACCATAAAAAAACCAAGTAATCTCATAATGTTTTCCATTTTGATTTTACCATTGCAAAACTTTGCATGTGTGGGTGTGGGGGG